>VXAL01018197.1:0-11202 GCA_013399475.1 Chauna torquata | reverse complement strand
GGGAGAGTGTGTGAGCGGTTGTGGTGGAGTTCAGCTGCTCAGCTGGGTAAAACCACAACATGAGATTACTCTGTTCCCAAAACTGGCTCTGTTAGTGCCTGGGGAAAGTAACTACGTTTCAGCATGTAATGTAGCCAGCTTAAAGGAAGCAGGACAGACTTCTACTCATGACTTTGAAAGTTTAAGAGTGCAAATAAGCATAAAAGCAGCTTTTACTAGTTCACAGCCTAAGAAATCTCCCCTGCATTTCCTAAGATACCATCAACATTAATTCAGCTAAAAAGAGACTTTCTTGAACTGTTCAAACCCTCATACACCTTCTAAAAATAGAGTTCAGGCTTGGCAAAAGGATAAAAGTCTGTGTCTATCTTATACCATACCTCTTTTCCAAAACTGTTATCAAATATTCAGTACTTGTAATCCATAAATCCAAAAATTTCCCTGTATTTCAATTTAAGCAAAGTGCCTGCTGGATTTGGTATTTTCTTTCGATGAATGCTCCTTTTCTTTAGCCTTGCTTTCCAATGTACTGTGTACTAGTATTGCTGATTAACCCGAACAGCTTCCATAAGAGCAAATCTTGACAATGCTCACCAGTTCTTGTGGGATAACACTTCCATGACCCCTATTTGTGAAAGCTTTCAGCCCATTCCTGACAATGTCTTCTTAATAAACCTGGGCTCAGACAACTAGTGGAAGGTGCTGGTAGCAGAATAATAATAACATTGAAGACAAAAAAACAAAAACAAAAAAACAAAAACAAAACCCTACAGTAGAGGAGGTATTTAAAAAAATTAGAACATCTGAGATAAAAAGGTGTAGAGAACATGACAGTCTGTCAGTAGAAGTCTGAGCTGATAAAGCCAGCAGTTTGTTGAAATGTAACAGTGTTCTACTAAAATGCTGAGAGTAACAAGGCACCCATGCAAAAAAAAAAAAAAAAAAAAAAAAAAAAAAGGCTGGATGAACATTTTAATTAACTCATGTGCAATTTTAATTAAAAACATAATGTGTCAGGAAAATGAATAATGCCTTTGGGCAGTAAAATAGCTAGATTTTCTGTTCAGTCTTCTGCTTCATATCTTTTATGGAAGTAGGATATTACTGTCAAAAGAAAAAAAAAACCCTTCTCCAGCCTTCCACCCCTCTCCACACACATCCCAACAAGAACATGTAATGTAACAAAAAACAAAGGTGTGTGGAAAAAAAGAACAGGATTAAATCAGGATATCCTGTGTGACAAGATACCCTATGTCTTGCTATTGTGCTGGTTGTGCCATGATTTTTCTGGCTTTTGACACAAAAAGTGACATTCAGCTACAAAATCAGTGTCTTTGTTTTAAAGTATGCATAGAAAATGTGGATGCCCCCATATTTTTGAGTGAAAACATGAAATGCCTGAGTAATATCAGGCCTTGCTGAAGAAGTGATGGTCTCCACCCTGTGCAGATGAAACCATTTTAAGTCAATGGGATTCTCTAACCTGAGGTCCCAGAAATCCCTACACTTTTTAAATGAGAAAAAGAAAGCTTTCAGATCTTAGAAAGGAAAAGGAATAAAATAAACCAAGGAGAACAAAAGTTGAGGAAAGCTAATTTTTCCCCAAATGGAAAATGTGGAATGTCCAAACCTATTTATTTATTTTCTTTGCCCAGATACCACTGGGCCTTCACTGAAGGAGATTTGAAATTCTAGCAGCTACAGCATTGCCTGGGGCAAAGGCAGGGTTACGAACACTGTCATGTAACACATTTTAAAGGCTGTCAGAGATACTTCTTCAGTGCCTGTGTCCTCAGCAGTCCCAGAGTCACTGGCTTGCTGCAGGGACCTGCTACCTGGTCATACCTATTCTGTGGCTCACATCACTTTGACCGTAAAACACATCTAAATTGTGAGAAGGCCATTTTCCTTAATGTGCTTTGAAAGCATACAAAGCTTTGTGTGCAAACAGTGCTGGGCCACATACAGTCTGCAGCAGATCTTCCAGAGCTCTGGCCACCCACTGGCTTCCATGGGCTTTGATGGGAAGAGCTGACACCCAGGACCTCTTCTAAACACCCCCATATGAATCCAAGACCCTAAATTTAGGCTTCTGACTTCGAAATCCTGTTGCCAGTTATAAGCCGTGTTTCTGGTCTGATTTAGCTTTCAGTCTTCTGAAAGCAAGCAGAAAAAGTATGCACAGGGCTGTGATGAGCTAAAGCTGACAAGCGCCCAGTAGAGAAGAAGTGCACACCCAGCACCCGGCACTGCTTATGGACCGCCAGCTGCCTGCTGCACCAGTATAGGCAATATACTGGATTTGAAAGTGGAGGTAACAATACTGAACTTGGACAAACACTCTGAGAGTAAACGCTGTTCCTAGTGTGAGGTATCATTGCTAGAAATGAAGTGACAATCCCTACAAGACCTGCACGTAACAGGCAGATCTTGATGCTCTCAATGAGCAGCCCGTTCCCCAGTCTTTGCATCAGTATTTGCCCATGTGTTAGCAAGCACAAAGTAAAAACTAATCCAAAACCCACAACTTTTATTCACAAGTGACAACACCCTTCATACTGTGGCACTGCCAAAAGCAACTATTATGTTGACATTAATAACCAGTGTCTGAAACGAAGTGAACAGTCGCTGTGCAGGCTCTGTAAGGAGCAATGCTGACAACCAATCCGGATAGACCATTATAACAGTGATGTGCTGTGGTGGTTGGACCCTGCCAAAAGAGATAATGTTGAGTAGTTGAAGCATTTTCCTGTCTGAATGTTTTCTGCTGAAGCAAATCCTCTGTTACGTGGGGTTTTTGTAGGCAAATTTTAGGCAATTGGACTTGGAATTTTTGACTCTAGGATGGGTCTCCAGGCTGGAGAACCTGCCTGATGAAAAACTGAAGGAGTGAGCTCTTTTCACCCTGGAGAAGAGAAGGCTCAGGGGGAGCCTTATCACAGTATTCCAGCACTTAAAGGGCAGCAACAAAGAGGATGGAGACTCTCTCTTCACAAGGAGTCACAAGGAAAAGACAAGGTGCAATGGGTACAAGTTGCACTGGGAGAGGTTTCATCTTGATATACAAAAGAAATTTTTCACTGTGAGAACAACCAATCAATCAGTCAAACCATCTCCACTATCACTGGAGGTTTTCAAGGTGTGATTGGACAACGTGCTTAGCAGTCTTGTCTAGGCTCCCTTCTCCCATGAAAGGTTGAATCTGATGATCTTTCTAGGTCCCCTCCAATCTGGGATGTTCTATGATTCTATTTTTTAATTTGGCAGGCAAATCCTGTAACAGGGCAGGATTTTATAGTGAAGGTGTGGGGACTAAGCTGCTTCCTAATTTCTTAAGCATTGTTTATTCTGTAATTCCACCATGTACCTGAATATGTGTATTGATATGTTTGCTACAAATGTATGGAAGCAGTCTATATTTTAAGTCTGCAACAGGTGCTGTTTTTTTATTGTCATGATTATTATTACATCTATCCTGAGTACTTATGCCCTACCCACTGCTAAGACATTTGAACAGAATCTCAGACTAAGCTCTTCAGACACAATTAAACTGTTTCTGTCTTTAAACACTTTGATTCCTATGATGAAACATGGAAGTCACAGAAGAGCCATTACCATGCTCCTGCACATTTAACTTAGGGATTCACAATTAAAGAGAAAAATCTGTGCTTTAGCAGCTCTGAGTGACATACTTCTGGGTATGATACAAAAGGAAATTTGCCCCAGGGTGCCCTCAGCTTTGGCAATCCCATCCAACTATCATCCCTCATTGCATGAGGAATGTGTGACTGTGGAAATGTGGTGCCCAGAATTCATAAAATCCATGGAAGGTGCAAGCTCCAGAGGGGACCCTCACCAAGGCTGTTCCCAGAGTAGTCTATAAAACAGGGCTGGGGCACAGCTCTAGCAGCAGCCTGAAATCATCATGCTGCTTAATTGCAATTAGGGATGTTCATTCCCTGATGTGTTTTCAGCCAGATCTCTCCCACGCAACTCCTGAGTATGGCTTGGATTTAGCACATGCCATGGTTGTGGTCAGTGAAGAGTGTGGAGCAGCCCTTGGAGGGGGGTTCATGTTGGGGGAGGCCAGGGAAGGTGTGGAGAGCTGTCAGCAGCTGCTTGGACACCAGGAGGGGCAGCACCTGGCCTCCTGCTTTCCTCACGTCCTGACAAAGCTGTGGCCCTCTTGTGCTGTCCACTCCTTTGGTGTCACTGTTAGGCAATGTGACCACAATCAACACAGAAAGGATCATATGTCCTCCAGGATATGGTGGAGGTTTCAAAAGGAGCGTTGAAGATTCAAAAATAAATCAGCTTTTCAACTGATTTGTCTTACAGAAATAAAAATATTGAGGTCTTCCATACAGCCCTGAATTTAGTGATGAGCTCAAGAACCACAAATCAGTCTGATATATCCATTTATTTTTGCCTGACACCAGATTCACAGGTGTTAAGACACAATACCTTCTTCTGCCCAAGCAGGTCCCACAGTTCAGGTCCCATGTGATTAATGGATTTGTTTTGGACTTGAGGAGAAATTTCTGCTAGCTGCAGACTCTCTGAAACCCTGGTTAAGTAATATTTTTTCTCTTTGTGCCTTCCTACCTGCAAGGCAGTGAGTGTAAGGTTGGACTGGATGATCTTTTCCAGCCTAAATGATTATATGACTCTGTGATTCTATAACACTTCCCCAGCTTGCAGACTGCTGTGAGAATGGAGAGGCTACAGATTTCCCACACCCCAGCACAGCGGAGTTACACAGACACACAGGAGACACAAAAGTGCTGTGGGGCCATATTTGTGAGTCCCCAGATAACCTGTAAAATCTTCCTGGTCTGTTTAATCTTCTCTTCCTGGTCCATTTAATTTTCTGCAATTGTTTTCTCTCTCCACCTTTCCCCTCTTGTTTTTTTTTTCACGCTTGTTGAAGGGTGATGGATATCGCACTGAAGCAACAGCACAGGAGTCCCCCTCAGAGTAGATGCTCAAGGATGAACAGCTGCAATATTTCATGGCAAGCTTTTTTTCTTCCCCAGGGCAATGGGTAGGGTAAGGGGTCATTGCATGGTCTGAAGCCCACCCCACAGAAGCACCTCTGCCACTGGAGCTACAGCGGTGTCAGCACCCTCAAGCATTGTCACCTTTCGTGGACCAAATTCGAAGAACCAAGCCAAGCCACAGTTTTGAGTAATGCAGAAAACAGTGGAAGCTTGCCACATGCAGGGTTCAGAAACTGAACAAACTAATGAAAGGTAAGAATTAACTTGCAAACGTAAGTCTCTGCCTCCAAAGACACTGCATTTAGAGCTTTTATATGTCTGCATTCACTTAAAACAATTAATTCCTGAATGCAAAGTTGCAGTCTGTTTTCCAGAGCCTGAAGGGAAACCTAAATTGATTTTCACTGTACAGAAAATTCCTTAGCAAAAAAATACCTCTTTAATGCCTCCTCAGACCTGTTATTTGTCTTTTTTCTTTTTTTGTTTCACATCAAATTATAGGCTATAGCACATCTAATAAATAAAAAGTATAATTCCAGGTTGCATATGCTATTGCTGAACAAATATGTTTTAACAAATGTGTTTAACAAGATGCCTTCTATTTATTTCTCATAAGTGAACTTGCTCTTTGTCATGGCAGGAATGCCCACAATAAGAGTTAATTTTATGCAAATTTGGGAGAGTATTCCAATTTAATTTTTTTTTTTTTCCCCTCAGTTATTCACTTGATTCTAAGACTGTCATTCACTGAAGGAATAGTAAAACACCGTTTGATTTAGGAGAGCAATCACAGTTCGTGTTTCAAATCCTGAATGTTCACAATAAGCTGAAACAAATTATTACAGAATTATTCATCAAATTGCTTTGAATAACAAATACATGCTGTGGAATTACAGCCTGAAAGCAGACTGTTCACAAAGGGATAAATACGGTAAAATGAATTAAATAAATTCTTCAGTGCTAATTAAGGTTTAGACTGCTATACTCTTGGATCCTCTGAGCAGTGAGTTACTTTGTAGCTGCCCCATTGCTTTCAGTGGGATGATCTGTACTGGGACTATTTGCAATATAAAGAATTTGCTATGGAAACGTCCAAGTAATAGAAAAGAAAAAGAACTTGATAGTTTTACTCGGTATCTTTGTTTCTAGCCAAAGGCTGGAAGGATCTGAAGAATGTACCTATTTTCATGAGCCAGAAAGCAAATTTCTTGGCTTGTCTCTCAGAGTCTGTTTATAAACTTGCACCAAATATTAAGGAGCTGAAGTTCATCCACCGAATATTGCAGGCCTCTCTTATCATTCCTTTTGAAGTTTGGTCAACAGCAATGTTGTGTCCTGCAGGTACAACAATTTGCACAGCCTGAACTGAGTAGGCAGTGACAGAGCAGAGGACCTGGAAAGGTATTTCCAGATACTGGCCAACAGTTATTTCCTCTCAATTCCTTCTTAAATTACTTTGGTTAAAACTATTAGAATAATATATTTGTATTTTACCTAGTAAGGATTGGCTTGCATCACAACTGAAGCCAAAATTCAGCTGGTCACATTTGTTATGGTAGAAGTCCTCACATGGACAATGCTGCAATGAATGTGCCTGCTTTTGAGATAGATGGGGATTGAAGTTAAATAAAAACACCACTTGTTGCAAAATCAGAATTTTTCATGGAGTTCTTTAAGAGGCACAAGTGTAGTTTATAGTCAAATTTCTATATAGCCAAGCTCTATATCGTTATTTCATAGACTAAATATAAGATCTCATTTCTAAAAGTGTTCCATGAGAAGTGTTTCCTCAGCCCTTTAGAGCATCAAACAATGCACTTAGCTGCCTAAATATCTGCTGTATCACCTATGCTACTAAGGCCTGACTGGCAACTAAATGGTTGTAAGCAGAGTCTTTCCTCCTGTGTAAAAGAGCTCTCCCTGGTAAAGCCTCTTTCTGCATCTGCCAGCCACTTGTCTATAGGTCAGGGGTAGAAACACAAGCTTGTGACTGAAAATGATCTTTCCCTTCACTGACAGATGGACCCCATCAGCCCCCAGTAGAGCGGGTTTCTCCAAGTGAGTCCCATGGTCTAAGCAGCCAAACCCCTGGCTGTAGAACCAGCTCTGTAACCATTTGTTGATTTGCCAGATTTGACTGGCCCTTTCAAATCCCTTCCCTTTGATCAAGAGGACTGATGAAAAAACTACCTGTGCTCCTGAGTCCCTTACTGCTGCTCCCAGGGCTCTGTAGTCCTTCTTGATACTCCTCAGGCTGCTCCTGGCGGTATCACTGGTGCCCATGTGAAACAACAGCAGCGGATAATAGACTCTTGTCTAGACTCTTCTTCTATAGATAACTACACATTTTTTTTTGTATGATGGTTTAAATTTGCAAGCCCTAAAATTTTACCCAAAAAGGAGGGGAATAGATCATTTAAAGACAAGTATTTGTATACATTATCTAATATTATGTACAGCACTATCAGTGCCGTAGGTCCATAAATATTCATATGTGTAAGTATGCAAGCAGAATTTACCATTTTTTTGACTAGTATATGTAAGCTAACCTTCTTGCTTCAAGATATCAGTTAATCCTTACAGGATTTATCCATTCTACTCTGTACTCAGCACTTCCAGACTGTCCAGGTAAGTTGCACGGCTTGACAATATGGTGTCTCAAAGTTCCTTGAGACAAGATGTCACACTTGCAATTAGTCTGCAGCAAAATGAAAAATAGTGGTCTTACAGATTCTAGCAGCAGGCTTTGCCCATCCCTCCTAAATTTCGCTGTACAACAAATACATTTCCTTGATATTGTCAAGGAAAACAAGAGCTTTGCAAAAATTCAGAGGAATGCTGTTCGCATCCACAGTTAATGTTGTCTGTTGCAGATGCAAAGATAATTAATGTAATCTAACACATCTTGAGGTAAACTAATGTGCATACAGATATAAACAACAATTCCAATCTTTTAAAGAGCACAAATCTGGTGCTTATTATAACAGTTCATAATCACTTCCATTTCAAGTTCTGCATGAGAATATGCTATAATGAGGAATTTAAAATCTTCTAATTAGACATGATTTTATAAAACAGACAGATAATTAAAATGGCGAGGGTTGCACAGAGAAGGACGAGAAAACTCTGTAAAACAGACAGAAAGGGAGAAAAAAGGTATAAAGAAAAAATAAACAGAAAGCATCAGTGATGTTTTAGGTTTATCCTACAAAATTTGTAGTATATTGCAGGTTTAGATTTCACAGTGCCAAAAGCTACTATCAAACGTTTTTGATAAGGTAACACTAGCATATGTAGATTTATACTGACAATTTTATTTGATTAAAGGACGCTTACTAAGCCTTGGGATTTATTTTCCTAGGTTTTAGTGTTGCAGAAAGGGAAATTGTGGTTTGCAGACCATAGCTGTTAAAATGGATCAAAACATGTGGATAAAACATGTGGATAGCAGTTCTTAGCTGGAGAGCCGTAGCAGAGCTATTTTCCCTGATTTGCATTCAGTGAGAGGTTGAAACAAAGCAAAAATATTTTCTGTACATTTTAAAGAAGGAGAGTGACGTCCTTCTGCTAAAAGACAGGAAGGGATAAGAAGCTGATTCTACAGCAAACAATTTTCCTTCCACCAGAGTGTGGATGCCAGGTGAGATGCTGAAGGCTCATTTGAAGATGAAGATGACAGAAGACGACTAACCCTTGTGAGCAGGATACATCGGACCCCAAAAGAAGGATGGTCTTATTTCCTTCTTTTACATTGATTTAGGAAGATGAGCTCATCTTGCCTTCGTAGTTTTAACAGAAACATTTTAAAAGGCTTGGGAATTAAATTTTAGCTGGGAGACTCATTTTGTTTTATGTTATCACTGAACCAGCTGATTTTCCCCAACGGTTTAAGCTATTTCCAGATTGTTACAAGGGATGCCACACACTAGCTAGATACCAAGCAAGTGCCTATCCAAAGAGTCACTGCATTTCCAAATGCTCCATACCAGTGGGAGAAATTCTAGGAAGTACATATGTTGCTTCTCGTTTCCACAATATTTTGGGTGTGACTGACTAGACTCATATGTTCCTGTATTTCACCAGCAGATATGTATTGGACTCGGAAACAATTCCACACGATCAATATGAAAGCAATGTGTGAAGCCAAGAACACTATTACTTAAGATCTTGCCAACTACCCTAGATCATTACATAAAGGTCAACTTTCTCAAGCATATCTATTTCTGATCAATCAGTTCTAACTACATAGCTGGGAAATTTTTGATCAGTTAGGAGCTAATCTGCATATGTCAAAAGAGCTATGTTTCTCTTTACTGATAAATATCTACCAATGGTGCAAGTGCAGTTTAATTTGTGAAGAATTATTCGTTCTTGACTAAATATAAGAATGATAATAAAGAGAAAGCAATTTGAAACTCATCCAAAAGTGAATTTACCTAGTTGAGTAACAGGATTTCAATATGACATTTTGATGCACTTGTTCAGCAAGAAGTGACCAGCCTGTCATAGGAGATAAAATCTACCTTTCTTCTTCCTCTTGCAAATAAAGCTAAAAAAAAATAACTAAAATTAAAATAATAGCTAAAACAGAACCTTTTGAAAGAAAGTGATACTAGGGAAAGGCTCATTTCCTTTTTCATATTGTAACAGATAAAAAGTAGAGATATTTGACATTACAATTACTTTACTTTTGAAAAGGATATGGAATTTTATGGAGCAAAATCACTGGCAACATCATTCCTTATTTGCAAGCTAGTACTGACGTGCCATTGCTTTTTCTATCTTCTCTTTTAGCCTATACACTGAAATGTATGTCTCTGGATCCTGGCACTTCCATCTTAAGCTTCAACAGCAATAATACTCCCATGTGGATCTTGTATTGTTATTGGTTAAAGTGAAAGCAGTGGCAAAGTCTGTAGTTTTCTACAGGCGCAGTGGATATAGTATCATTCAAGGGGTTCTTTCACTGTCAGTAGTTAGATCTTGTGAATTATCTAGTTGTGTGTGTGACTTCACCAAACTCCATCAACAATGGCAGAAGGACCATTAGTTTCTGATCCAGTATCATTGTATCTGGGATGCTCTCTCAGGTCAGCTGTCTTTTTTGGAGATGGGAAGTAAAGCTCCCAAGGAAAAAAGTAAATGGTTTAAGTTAGTTCTGCTTTTCTGCTTGGCTCTGCAGATGTTGCAGAGGAGAATAAGGCCATGTTCAAAGAGTACTCTAAGCCTTGGCCTACTGGAATTGGTTTAGTGTCTTCACACTTCATTTGAAGTCAGTCATTCATGAATGCTAGTGAACAGTGAGACCTGATCACTCCTCAGCATGAAAGGTAAGATAAGTTTGAACCAAAGAGACTCCATGCAGAGGACAGTGCATGACTTCTAGCAAGTAATCAATGCCTAGACTTTCCTGACAGCTTTGGCTTTGAAGATATGGAGATGGAAAGAGCATTATACACATTTATGACTTGTGTTTTCAGTCAAAACTGATATCAGGAAATTTTTCTTATATTTAAACTTCATATCCTTCCTTTTTCTCAAAACTTAAAATTTACGTATATTGAAATTTTCTGAGGCATTGAGGCAAGGTGACATTTCCTCTGTCTTATCAAACTTATGAAGCAACCTGAGGTGGCATGGGTGGGTGGGAGTGTTTAATAATGCCCTATTTTTTTTCTGTCATGATAGGTGTATTCTCTTGCTTGATTTCTTGTTGAAAAAGTCTTTCTGCTGCTAAGACCAGAACAGACTTGTATATCATACATATCTACTTCCTCTCCTTCTTGCTGAGGCATGTCTACAGTGGCCTTCCTATAACAATCCAGAACGCTGTGGCAGCAGCCTGCTATTTGAACATGCCTTGGTCTAAAAGCAAGTGCTTGAGACCACCCTGGGAGCCATGCTCTCCAACTTTAAAAGGAAACATTAAGGTTTTTAGTCTCTAGAACTGAGACACGCCTCTAAGAGTCCATCCAACCTAACTTCTGTGTACAGTTGTGCAGGGCTAACCAATGACAAGATTGTCTCTGTGTAGAGACAGACAAAATATTTCTGTATCCAGTTGCTCAAAATTGATTAGTAGAAGCTATCTGTGGCTGCTCGGGGTTTTTTGACTGCTGGACCAAGGAAGAATGCTACATAGGACAGCAAAAGAGAGGTACAGAAAGTAATTAAAGATGTGTAATAATCACAGAATCACAGA
>VXAL01018196.1:134362-148930 GCA_013399475.1 Chauna torquata | reverse complement strand
GTATGTGCAGTTTACTTAAGTATTCCCTGACCTGATCCTCTTCCACCATGCGCATGTTTCTTGCTCCAGCTTTTCACCCTGGTCTCTGGGACCTGGAATTCCTGAAGGTCAGTCTTGCTGCTAAAGACTGAGGCAAAGAAGACATTCAGTACCTCGGCCTTTTTCCCGTCATGTGTAACCAGGTCCTCAGCTTACCGGGCTGTGGGCCCACATTTTCACATTTTCCTTTTGTCACCTTACTTAGAGAAGCCCTTCTTTTTGCCTTTCACATCTCTGGCTAGATTCAATTCCAGATGGACTTTAGCTTTCCTAACTTCTTCCCTGGATGCTCAGATAACATCTCTTTCCTAAAGAGCCTGTATCCCTCTATTGCAACACTCCAGTTATGGGAGCTGCCCCACTACATCTCTACTACTGCAACTGCACACGTACCTCTAACTCATCTTGTTTGTTCCCCATACTCCATGCATCAGCGACAGGCATTTCAGAGAGGCTACCCAGCAGGCTGACTTTCTAGAAAGGGTTTGGGGGATTTCTTCAAAATGGTACCTTGTAGGCACTCCCTTGTTTACATTCCTGTGCTGGAGGTGACACCACTTAAGCCCTGTTTTGTTCATTTTATGATCTCTTCCTGTCAGTTCTCCCCATGCCCTTTGCTCATCAATCCTGTCCGTCACTCCCCAGTCTTGTGCTCATTTGGAGGGGTGAGGAGATATTCACAGCATAGCGGATTAAGCCTGAAAGACCTTTTTGATCTGAAATGCCAATAATATCAATGATACCTATGCACTGGGGTAGAAGTGGGCGTAGAAGTATATCAGTACAACAGGTTGATGTTCTTGCTAGGAGTACAGAAGCTTCCATCTCTGACTATGTGAAATATATTTGTGGTTGAATTCAGAATAAGCAGTTCAGCACTCGCAGTCTTTTTTCTGATCCTTGCTTCCAGGAAACTCAGTGTTATTTACAGAAAATTTTCATAGTTTCTCCTAGCAAGGCTAATTTCCTGCCTATGCAAAAATATTATAGATGGTATATGGCAGCTTTGTATTTTGTTAGTGGTTTCATGTGGACATGTTCTGCTTATTACTCTTTCTCCAGAGCTAATGGATGGCAACAATCACAACAGTTGGCTGAACAGACATGATTCTATCTACTGTAATTACAGCTGTCTCCCTTCAATGATTTTATGCATCTTGAACATAATCTTTAGTAGAGGTAGCAGTGGTACATAGAGCCTCACTGGATAGTTTTTGTGCCTGTCTAGGAGACAGATCCTAGAGGGACTAATGTCTTAGGTAGCGATGGCTGCACAACGTCTTTGACTGAAGATAGAATTTAAAAGTGCATCTTTTTTCTGTCCTCCTTTCCCTGCATGTGCATCATTCAACTGCATATCCCACTCTCTACCTATATTTTGTTAACTCACTGAATTCTTCCTTTCCAACCCAGAAAATATTTGCATCAAAGTCAGCATTAAACAAATATTACTATGGAGACTCGAAGGCAAAATGGAAATAGCTAGCAGCTTGGTGACATGACAGTGGACACCTCAGTCTGGAAAAGTAGGAAAAAAAAAACATTTTATACTAAATAAATGTCAAGCAGGAGTTTGCAGTTACTTCATGTCTTCTTTGTCTACTGTACAAAAGAATAAGTTTGAAGATATCCAGATTCCTAGCAGTGGTTGAACAGAATCTGATTATATCATTTTTCAGCAAATATGATTTGAAAGATGTGGGAATTGTGGCTGTTGTGTATAGGGCAGATTGATGGACATGAGCCAGTCAGTGCCAAAATTCAGCAGCTACTTAATATGAAATGTTCCAACTCCCCCCTCCTGTCTCCCACATTTTTTTTTTCCCCTTCAGATGTAACAGCAATCAATAAAAAGTTATGGCATTATAAAAATTGAACTTAGTGATAGATTAAGTTGTTGATGAAAAAGCAAGTTGGAACACCCACAAGGCTATGTTGTCTATCGTGGAGGTTTTATCTCTTATGCAACTCTGAAAGATATTTTGTACCGTTCATGTTCTTGCAGTACTCCTGTAAACCTGCTGCAGTGTTATATGATTTTAGACAGGTTTATGCTGCCATCTCTGTGCCATATTGCACACCACATGTCAGGATAAAACTTGCAGTGATGATGCTCGGGAATGTAATTGGTTATTAGGAGCTGATGCCATGACATTTGGGCCACCTTTTATCTAAAATGAAAGTCTAGAAACAGCTCTGTCTTGTCAGCTGAAGCAGGAAACAACCGTCACTGAAACACAGTTAGTGCTTCCCCAGGGCTTAATCTTGGGGCCGGTTCTGTTCAGTATTTTTGTCAATGATCTGGCTGATGCTACTAAACTGAGAGGTGCTGTTGACTATCCTGAGTGATGAGAGGCTTTGCAGAGGGATCTAGATAGATTGGAGCATTGAGCCATCAGCAACGGCATGAAATTTAACAAGAACAAATGCCAGATTGTGCACTTGGTAGAGAGTAACGCCCGACGTAAGTACAGACTGGGAGACGAGTGGCTGGAGAGCAGCCCTGCAGGAAGGGACCTGGGGGTGCTGGTGACAGCAGGCTCAGCATGAGCCAGCAGCGTGCCCTGGCAGCCAAGAGGGCAAACTGCATTTTGGGGTGCATTAAACACAGCACAGCCAGCCGGTCTAAAGAGGTGATTCTCTGCTATATTTAGTGCTGGTGCGGCCTCACCTTGAATACTGTGTGCAGTTCTGGCCTCCACAATATGAAAAGGATGTTAAGGCACTCGAAAGCATCCAGGGGAGGGCAGCGAAGCTGGTAACAGGGCTGGAAGGCACGTCCTGTGAGGAGAGGCCGAGGACACTTGGGTTGTCCAGTCTGGAGGAAACAAGGCTGAGAGGAGACCTCATTGCTGTCTGCAACTCCCTGGGGAGGGGAAGCGCAGAGGGAGGTGCTGTCCTCTGCTCCTGGTAACCGATGGGGGAACAGCACAAAGCTGCACCAGGGGAGGTTCAGACTGGACATGAGGAAAAATTTCTTTAGTGTGAGGGTGCTCAAACACTGGAACAGGCTTCCTAGAGAGGTGGTTGATGCCCCATGCGTGTCCATGTTTAAGAGACAGTTGAAAAGCTCTTAATGATAGGTTTTAATTTTGGGTCAGCCCCGAAGTAGTCTGACAGTTGGACTCGATGATCTTTGTAGGTCTCTTCCAACTGAAACTATTCTGTTCTATTCTACAGTCTAAGTAGTATGAGATTACTGCTAGTGGTTGAACATGACAGCTGTACCAGTGCTGAGCAGTTCAAGATGAGGTGGGTCTGTATGGTGACAATGCTGAGACTGATAGTGAAGGCAAGAAACAGTATCAAAAACATTGGTAGTTCAGCAGGTAGAGGTTGTTACTGTACACAAAGGTAGTCAGCATGGAGAAGAGATGGTAGCCAGCACAGAGAACTCATACAATTGGGTTATTTAGCTAGATTTGTATGCATGAAGCGTGGTACTGCCAGCTGCAGCATGTTTGATTTCAAAGGACAGTGCAATGACATGCTGGAAGGGAAGGCTATCCTCTGCTGCTCATCAACAGACTTCAAGTGCAGCTCTGGACTTACAGAAGAGGTTTTAATTCCAGAGTCCCTGTCTGAGTTCTCTAATCTCTATTCCCTGCCAAAACCAAACTCAACACAGAAATCTGTTCAGACAGATGGAGGCTGACTGTCATTTTATACAGTTTTATACTGTTGGTATTCTGAGCATTACCCTTTGACCTGCCTACAAACAGCTCACTTTATCTTTCCCCTTCTTAAACTCTCCTGCCCAAAATTCAGTGTTTGTTTGACGACGCTGAAACCACAAAGTGATTCTAATTCCCTCCCTCCAGGTCTTTCTCGGTGTCTCAAGCATCCGATACATTTGAAATCTTTCTTTAAAAAAGAAAGCGCTCTCTGCTTCCTCAGCTCTGTTAGTGCTACTACCACAGGGGAGTTCAGCTGGCAAAATAAAAATTTGCATCACCCATTGACATATGACATTCCTTCCTGACTTCACAGAGGATGGCCATGTTCTTCCAGATGCTGCAAAACTGGGTCCACAAAAGTGAAATCTGTAGGCTGTAAGAATTGTGGTATACATGCACTGACTCCAAGGTGTGTGAAGAGGGGCTCACTTGGCACAGAGGGCTGACTCCTCTTAGGCAGATATTTTTAGGACTATTGGAGAAGTGTAGCTGTGGTAATGTCTCCTGAGTACAGCTGAGCTTGAATTTGTAGATGTTCGTCACATTAACTACAAGGACTTTTAGCAAAGGAGGAGGAAGATGTTAACCTTGATGCATGACAGTTTCAGAGTTATGGAGTTATTGGCTGGGCTGCCCTCTTCAAGCTGCGTGGGCAATGTGCACCTCACTGATCTCTCTGCCAACAGACCTGTAGACAATTCTATTGACAGTCCTCCCTAAAGGATGAGAGACTTGAGTTACGGACAGCTGGGGCAGTAGCCAGATGTATGGTTTGCTCCCAAGTAGCAGTGGTAGTAAACATGTCTGTTTAAAGAAAAGAGGGCTGTCTATTACATATAGTTTTAAAACATTTGATATCTTTGCTGGAAGGTTGTCACATCCTCGGATGAGGAGATGCACAAGTTAAAACTATAGATAAGAGATTGAGTTTCAAAGATAATCCCAAGGTAAGAAAACGAATAATACAAATCAAAAGCTGAATAAAGAACAGAGGACTTACTCTGTTTCAAGCAAGTGAGTCTTAGGCACACACCCCTGAGTCCAACCACTTGCATTGCTTTTAATGGTGGTTGCCTCCCAGCCCAGTGTCAGAAGGTGGGCCTGACTTCAGGCACAACATTCCTGGCTGGCATTCTACTCAAGCACTGAAACAGCAATGTGTTGGCTCCAGTTTGCATCTGGGTCTGGGCATGAATTCCTCAACATAACTGACAGAATCTTGCTGAGATAATGGATCACTGTGTGGACACTGGGATGATCCTTGGATTTTCAGTCCTTTGTCACTTTAAGCTGCTCTCTGAAGGGGTGACTTCTGCTGCTAGTGGAATGCCTCTGAGCATGGAATCCACACAGAAGTGTGACTTGCAGCACTCAAGCATCCATGTCAGCCTTCTGTTTTCAAGTCAAGAATGGTGACTCTTGAGTTACTGGGATGTTTCCAGAGTTATTTGTGTCTGCTTTTCTGGAAAGCAAATTAATATGTTGCAACATTACTAATTCCAAAAATTCACTACTAGTGAAAATTCTTGGAACGTAGCTTAGATGGGCACATTTTCTTCTGAACACCCAAGTATATCTCATGTTTCTCACAAAACATCCTTTGCTATTTTTGGTCAATAGAACCCATTGCCAGTATGTTTTAAAGTTTCTTCAGTTCCCAAAGTCATCATTTATGGTCATAATATCAATTGCTTTTTATTTCCTAAATAACACTGATTTTTTTTTTTTTTTCTGAATTCCATTAAAAAACTATGACTATCCACTGCAGGGCTCCATTGGTCAACATCAGTTTGCTTCATTCTCTTATTATTTTCTAAAACAGATGAAATATCTGTCACCCGTTTTATCTGACTGAGAGAAGCTAATGGGTACACTTCAGGATCAGTTTTGCTAACATGTATGTCAACTATTAAGCCATCTAAATGCTTCCCAGTTTTCTCAGATATCCACAGTGTTTGCAGCCTGTGGATGTTGAACTTAAGCAGCAGCATCGTTATGATGGGATCATCTAGGTTGGTAGATAATACTAAATTTGTAACTCACTGGGTACCTATTTTGCATGGGAATATCTAGCTGGTCCCTTTCCAGCAGGGAAATCTTGGTTTTCTGCACCTCAGATTGACATCATAAATATAACCTCTTAACTTTTTTTGAGAATCTGGTTTAAGGCAATGAACTCCATGCTGTGAATGAGACAATGATTCTCACCACCAAAGTTTTACCTGGTTGACAAAGGCCAGCGGTTCCTGCTCCTTGATGCATCACTGCAAGGGGAGCACAGCAGTCACTTCTCCTGTGCTGACACCTGCATGCAGGACAAGGAGAAGACCAGGACGGAGGAATGTCTGTGGTCTGGTGATTCTGGATCTTCCCAAAGGCCCCAGAGTTTGCCAGACTGCTTCGTATGAATAGAGCTGGTTTCTGGACAGGTCACTCAGCTGTTCAGTTATGGTAGTATTTTTTCCTCACAAAACATAGTTGTAGCTGCGAAAGTCCACAAAACTTTTCAAATGTGTAGTTTCTTAAGTACAAATTTAAGAATGAGGGATGTCTCTTTTTGAGACCAGTACTCTTACCTTATCAGGATGCACTGTTTTCTCAGTCAATATCTGAGCCTCTTGTTCTTCAGCTGTTCACCAAGAGAGTTTTTGGTGCTTTTGTGGCTGTTGCACATACTGTGTTGGCTCAGTCTCTGTCTTGAGCTCATGCCCTTCCTCTTCCTTTCTCCCTTCTTTACTAGCCAGATTCAAGAACTCCTTTAATTATTTTGCAGTTGGTCAGAGTCAGCTGATTGTAGGCAAACTCCCTGGTTTTATCATGGATATGCAAAAACAAGGCAAAGGACACTTCCCAGTGAGTGGTACGATTGATGCTATTTTTGGTGGGAGAAGACTACTTAGCTGTGGGAGCATGAGATGTGTGGTGCTACTGGCCCCCAGGGCCAGAGAATTGGTCCTGGCCTTTTTTAGTACCCAACAGCTGCACAGGCCATTTGTTCAAAGTTCACGGTTTCTTTAAACACAGATCTCTGTAGCAATGTGTTCTGGCTCTGAATGTAGCCAGAAATATCACCTCCTCAGGACCGTCAGGATTCTCTATGCATTTCGCAGATGTCAGCTACTAATGCCAACTGGAGAGTTTTTAATCTTCAGGGTACAAATTGCACCTGGAGCCGGGCCCTGAAACTGTCATTGTTTTTCTGCTTTTGAAACCTGTCTATATTTTAGCATTTCAGAGTTATGTGCAAATGGTTCTTCACTTGATGGCATTGATCTTTGATTAAAAATAGTAGCAATTTCCTTTAGGAAACTATCCCAGGTCCTGCTGCAGAACTTTTGTAAGTTTGGGGAAGCAGGTACGCCTAGGACTGGTGTTGCTGGCGTTCACCCAGTCCAGGTTTGCCATCATGGGGCCACTGGACAAATGCATACACCAGTCAAGGTCCTGCAGGTGGTCAAGGCAGTGGCAGTGCATCAGTGAATGCCTGTGTGATAATGTTAGAATGAGATGCACAGTATCTGCCAAGCCTTAGGCTGGTATTTGAACCTAGGATAGGCTGGTATCTGTGCCTGGGAAGAGGATCTTGGTTTTACCTTTCTGGTTAAGAGAGGAATTCTCAAAGATCATGGTGTTGTAAACACAGCTGCTGTATTCATCTTTCTTAGTAGTCTTCCAAGGATGATGGGGAGGTAGTCTTTTCAGCTGGTTTCTTGATAGGAAACTCATGGGAGAGAATAAATAGTATGTAATTCTTGTTGATGGTCCTGATGCAGCTGAGGAGCCCCTGACTGGCAGAGCCTGCACAACTGTATTAGTAATGTAGGCATGTTAGATATGGTTGGGAAACCAACACTAAAGTTACTCAATCTTTCCCCATAAACATGCTCACTGCAGACTTACCAATGATGCACGAGTTTCCCTGCTCTCCTTCACAAGTCAGTGATCGCATGGCTCCGAGAGGGCAATGGTAACTCCCATCTCCAGCGGTACTGTATCCCGGGAGATGGTGCGTTAGTGGTGAATAGCAGATGTTAAGTTCCTTTATATCCAGAAAACTGTGTTCCTATTGTTGTTCATCCTGTATATATACATTGATTGTTCCCATCAGAAATAGAACAGTAATGGCTCAGGTGAGCTTGCCAGCCACAGCAGTACCACATACCTGAGTGGGCAGCTCAGATGTCCTCCTTAACCTGGAGTAAAAACTAGGGTCTGTGGGGCAATCGTCATGATCCATCTGTAGGAAAAAGCCAGACCAACAGACTGGGGAGAAAAGATTATCAGAGGCTCTCTGACAGGAGTACAAGGAGAAAATAGAGTGGATGTGGGGGTATCAAGACCAGCACATGCAGATGCCATTGTAAGAAGTGCTACACAAAGGTAGGGGCCATCCTTAAGGCATCTGTTACTGTGATAAGAACAAGCAAATGGTGCACACAGTGAATTATTTGTACTAAGGAGGTGCGTAGGTGGGAAGACACCTAGGTCACAGAATGGATACTGAGAACTTCAAGTGCAGTGTGGATGTGATAGAGTAGATGTGCTCTGCTTTGTGCTGCTTGGCTGCAAGAGGGAAACTGCTCCCCAGGGAAGATGTTTTTGTTCAAGTAGATGTGACCTAAGGTAACCGTAATGCAATTTTTGGTACCTAACCACACACAGCTAAAATATGCATTTCTAATGGGTTAAAGACATTTCATTAAAAACCATGTGTAAAAAATGGCTATTTTAAACCAGGTTTCTACAGAATGTTGCCTTTTAGCTCCAGTCAGCATCCTGTGGTTTTAAACCAAAAAAGTTTGTATAATGTGTATACATCATTGTACACCCACTCAGGTATGTGGTACCAGCCTGGCAGGTCAACTCACACGCAGCCATCACCACCCTACTTCTGATGGGAACGCATAATGTATATGCATAGGATGAACAGAGGGAGCAGATATATATATTATATTATATATTATTGTGTATACACACACAAAATAATAAAAAGAAGGACTGATACAATTTATTCTGGAAGGAGTTTGTTTGTTTGTTTTTAACTCTAGCAATAAACGTTATGTTTCTGTGTCACGGATATCTTTCATACCTTTTACGTAAAATCAACATTAACAAACTCAGTAAACCAGGCCTACCTTAGCAGCAATTTTGTGGTAATTAGTCCCTTTTGGGGAACAATTAGAGCTCCTCCTAGTGTCTTTGGAGTAATACTATAGGAGGGGCTGTACCGATTGTGCTCAAAATATCTTGCAATTTTCACAGAAATAAAAAGTAATTAGCAGCTTGTCTTAGTGTTCTCATTATCTAAGCAGAGAACTGTTTCAAGGCTAGGATTTTAACTGGAAAATAATTGGAAAGCTTTCCCTTAAGAACCATTCTTTTTTTCCTTTTTATCTCTACACCTTTAAAAGATGATTGTATAAACAGATTTTAGAATACTTGTTTTTTATGATCCCACTGCTGGGGAAGACAATTACTTCTTTGCTTTATTACCATCAGACAACTAGGAGGGCTACAAAAGCCTTTACATTTTCATAATGAGACTGTTTAAAATTACACATCAGCATGTGTAATTATTTTCAGTTTATTGTATATTTTCGAAGCAAGTGTATACTATAAAAGATACTAGCCAATTAATTGTAATTAGAGTCTAAGCTTTGTATGGCTGTAAATCAAAACAAAAGGTAATTCTTCTAATTCACTTTATTTTATAGTAGTTATTC
This sequence comes from Chauna torquata, assembly GCA_013399475.1. Lineage (NCBI taxonomy): Eukaryota > Metazoa > Chordata > Aves > Anseriformes > Anhimidae > Chauna > Chauna torquata. The sequence continues at coordinate 139,491 of VXAL01018196.1, read as the reverse complement.
TTCCTAGATTCTGAATTGCTTGTAAAGCAAAATTTTACTATACAGAAGACTTACAAATGCTATGTAAGTAGAACTTTTGTAATAGCATAACATTGAGATTTGCCATAATCTTTATAAACATAAGTATATTAAAGTTTTATGTGATATAGTCAAAGTATAATGGCAAGGCCAGGTAGGAAAGTTCCACTTTTTCCTTGTGAAAGTAGGGGACACGTCATTAATGACGTCATGTTAAATTTACACTGCTACCAAAAGACAACAGCTATTGCTTTTGGTTTGATGCAAAATCACATTTTGGTGAAGTAGCATGTGGACTTCAAGCGGGTGAAGATCTTGACATTTGTCAGCTGAACTATTCTGGAGCTTGATCAAAAAATCCGACATTCCTTTGCATACTTTGACTGACAACACGCTAGAACTATTCAGCTTTAGGAAAGATATTTTGGCAATTCGGATCAGCTGAAGGAACAAAAATATTTGGAAAGATTTAGCTTCTCAGAAGTGTTGACTGTGGCTTTGTCTCCTTGTAGGTGCAAACTGAGAACATGTAGGTAGCTAAGCGTATTGCTCAAATATTTTCAATATAAATTCATCATCCTGAGTCACACTTTTCTACTTTCCTGTATTCTTGTGAGTGCAGTTTTGAAAAGCATGCAATTATTTCATCCTTGAGAGAACAGAGACTCCAGGGCTCTTGACAAGCTAGTTGACTCATTCGGACAGTAGCAAATCATATTAATGAGTGAGGTACTTGCCGTCAAGTGTTATGCAGCACCTGGTGCTGGAGGCCTGATGTACATGGGGTGAAGTTTGACATCATATTTCAACTCATTATAAAGTTGGCGTCACAGACCACCTTGACGGTTTGTGCGTTGAAAGGACTGTGCTTATGGCACTAAGACCAGCAACCTGTTCTCAGAGCCTGTTATCCTTCTTGCTGCTGAAGAAACACCACCAATATCTAGGACCATTTTAGGTTGGTATGATAAAACATTGCTTACCTACGGATGTAAAGAATGGGAAATTCTCTCTTGTAATCTTTGAGTGATATCTCCTTTTCTCCCCTCACCAGTTATTGAATCCTTCTGAGCCTGTGGAAGGAGCCCAGAATGGACCTGGATTATGTAAGGTGTCTGAGTAGACCTGTCTCCCTTAATTTGTAGCATAACTTTGTCATATATTTTCTTTCTATGGAAAACTTACTTCCTAATTGTATTCTCTGGATGCTTAAAATTATTCTAAAATGTCTGTCAGTGGCAGAAGAAAATCTATTCAACAACAGCAGGTGAAAATCTAAGATCTATCTTATGCTAAAAGTTGCTCACATCAGTTGGTATACCAGAAATGTGAAACTAGGTTTTGAATCATCTTGCAGTCTTGATTAGACAATTATTATTATTTTTTTTCCCATGTACTAATCTGTTCTGGAGTAAGATGGAAAAGATATGCTGCATGCGTAATTCCTGTGCATTTAAACTTGCTCAGGCTATGACTGTACATTAAAAAGTAGGCAATGATAGATAATGTTTTTCAGATTTCTTTAGTTTACCACTTTAACTTCTGAAAAGCTGGTCACTTTCTCACTAGTAAGCTAGTTTTTTTAAATAGTTTGCTTCTTGCACGGCCGTTTCTGTAGCTTTAGATTCTCGGTTCATATCTGTTATTCTTAATTGCCATGTGATTAAAACAAAGCCTTGAAGCTTTCTCAAAGCCAGTATCTAACATGTGACAATACCGTAGTATTGTGTAAATATGAAATGACTGGATTAACGGAGAATGTTAGTACCAAGAAAATTTGTGGAAGAAGAAGCACTTCCTGCTTGGTCTCATGCTACCAAGCACAATGCTCCATATCAAATTATTGAGAACTGGACTGTTTGTCACACCAGGCATTGCTCTATCAGGACTTGGGTGCACCTCTTGGTTCACGTAACATGAATTTTTTCCTAACGTTCTGTTCAGACTAGTCAACTGTAAAATTAACTTTTCCATCTGACACTGAGCTTTAAGGAAAACATGCTTCTTTGGGGTTAATAGATGCCATGTTTAATCTCCATTGTTCCAAGTAGCTCTGATAGTGACTAAGCCCACTTTCCTTCAGAACTGATTATTAACATTCCCTGCAAAGGTGAGTTTCCAGGTGTGGCCACCCTAGCAACAACACAAAACAACTTCTTCAGTAGTAACTGATAATATAAGTAATTTGGGTGGAGTTCCTGGACACTTTGAAACAAATAAATAATGAGATTGGATTAAGGATCGAGCTTCTGTTTCACAGAATCACAGAATCGTCTAGGTTGGAAGAGACCTCCAAGATCATCTAGTCCAACCTCTGTCCTAACACTAACAAGACCTCCACTAAACCATATCACTAAGGGCTACATCTAAACGTCTTTTAAAGACCTCCAGAGATGGCGACTCAACCACTTCCCTGGGCAGTCCATTCCAATGCCTAACAACCCTTTCAGTAAAGAAGTTCTTCCTAATATCCAACCTAAACCTCCCCTGGTGCAACTTTAGCACATTCCCCCTCATCCTGTCACCAGGCACGTGGGAGAATAGACCAACCCCCACCTCTCTACAGCCTCCTTTAAGGTACCTATAGAAAGCGATGAGGTCTCCCCTGAGCCTCCTCTTCTCCAGGCTAAACAACCCCAGCTCCCTCAGCCGCTCCTCATAAGACTTGTTCTCCAGACCCCACACCAGCTTCGTTGCCCTTCTCTGGACTCTCTCGAGCACCTCCATGTCCTTCTTGTAGCGAGGGGCCCAAAACTGAACACAGTACTCGAGGTGCGGCCTCACCAGAGCCGAGTACAGGGGGACAATCACCTCCCTAGACCTGCTGGCCACACTGCTTCTTATACAAGCCAGGATGTTGTTGGCCTTCTTGGCCACCTGAGCACACTGCTGGCTCATATTCAGCTGCCTATCAACCAGTATTCCCAGGTCCTTCTCGGCCAGGCAGCTTTCCAACCACTCATCTCCCAGCCTGCAGCGCTGCTTGGGGTTGTTGCGCCCCAGATGCAGGACCCGGCACTTGGCCTTGTTGAACTTCATACAGTTGACCTCAGCCCATCGGTCCAGCCTAAGATAGCACAGTATAAATAAGACTCCAGTGATTTTCAAGCATTCAGGCTTAGTGGTGTCTAATTCAGGCTCATATTGAGTAAGAAATCTTAGTGGCTGCATTCTGGAAGACCTAACAACAAAGAATTGGATGAAAAGAAAGAAAAGCAGTGAATAAGAGAGGCCAGCAGTTTAGAAGGCAATTTGTATGTATCAGGGGAAGTCAGAAAGATGCATATCTCCTACAAAACAGGTGAGAATTCACTTGCTTCCTCCTTTGGGCAGGAAAGCAGCATCACTCCCATGTTTTCCTCCTTCATCTCTTCTTCCTTTACTATTTTGTTGCTGGACTGCATCCACTATAACCCTTTTTCTGGGCTTGTTTCTTGTTTTCCTACCTCATCTATAGAATTTCATTACATTTTATTTTAGAGATTAACTTTCTTTTGTCTGTCTTTGTCTATATTTTTATTACCTTTTATGTCATGTGTGTTTTACGGTATTTATAAAAAATAGTGATCGATAAACATTACCAGAGAGTGAAATACAAATTCAGTTCAATATAAAATACAATATATTACATGTTTACGAACATATTTCTGTGACTCTAAATTCAGTTAAAAAGCTGTTCAAAAGCCAGACAAGTCTCTAGGCACAAAGGAAATGCATCAGAGGATGAGCTGGCCTTATAAACTTGCAAATATGGTTGCATTAGGCTGAGCTAATCACTGCTGAGGCAAATGAGCACCAGACTCAGAATACTAAAAGTAGCTTCTGGCCACAGCCCGTGGTTCAGCCTGGGGGGAAATCTCATTATTTGGGGTTGGCAGCCTGGGACCTGTGGCTACGAAGGCTGAAAAAGGAGAAACAACAACTAAAAATTGGAATCAGAGAAAGAATTTAAAAATAAACACACAAAAATCAAACCCAAACAAGCCCTCCTGGATGAGGGAAAGGACTCTTGGAAGAACACTTATGCATGGCTTAGGGCTAAGAACATAAGGTTCCCCTTGTGTTTAAATTAAATCTTTGCTGAAAGCCCGAAAGGAGTAGATTTGGTTGAATGATCATGTCAGCCACTTGCTCATACTTAAACAAAAGAGGTCAAAGAGAAATTGATACTGCATAGTGAGGAGGAGAGGGGCAATGCCAGGTAGTATATTTGGAGTGATGTTGCTACGATGTATTTCACAGTGAAATTAACAGGTCTTTCATCACCGATTTGTCTTGACCAGAGTAAGCAACCTTGGATGTCAGCTTAGTCTGTTTTTCTTGTTGCACCGATTAACTTCCTTGATATAATTTCAAAAAAAGTTTGAGGTTAAGAAAGCATCTATTTGAGGACTTGCTATCTGCCCTGATACAGTATTGTCTCAAGTACTTAAAGAAAAAGAGCAGTGTTTATAAAAACAGCCCTGAATACAAATGCTGTTGTCATATTGTGTACATCACCGACCCTTGGTTGGTAAGTAAGGTTACTGTTGCACTGTCATTGTGGCGGTGTTATACTTGGGAAGACCTAAGACTATAGGAAGAGGCAAGGTATACAGGGAGAAAATTTATCTCTATTTTATTAACTTATGTATTATTTATTTTGTTATCTTTATTTGAACAAATTAATAGAAAATTGAGATTGGGACCAATTTTCTGACTGTACCACTAGGCAGCATGCTTTATCCTGTTTCAAAGTATGACCATTTTGAAACTTGTGGTTTTTTGCCTACCCCAGCCTCCAGTGCCCTGCATAGGTCAAATACATAATTATCCCCCAAATCCTGCTCTTTGCTGAGCTTGTGTCCCAGTCAGTTCAGTGATTATAGAGTCCCTGAAGCTGGCTATTTGGTAGAAGAGGAATAAGCTCCTGTTACGAACATGTCAGTTCTTTCCTCAAGGTCTGCGCCAGCAAAGGCTTTGCCTGTTTATAGTGTGTTCCTGCTATGCTGTATTGGGTTTACGTGGTAAGGGTTTGGTAGCAGGGGGGCTACAGGGGTGGCTTCTGTGAGAAGATTCCAGAAGCTGCCCCATGTCAGATAAGAGCCAGCTCCAGCCGGCTCCAAAAGGGA
>VXAL01018196.1:112942-134033 GCA_013399475.1 Chauna torquata | reverse complement strand
GACCCGTTCGGGAAGGATGGCATCCCGTGGGAGGGACCCCACGTTGGAGCAGGGTAACAGAGAGTGACCATGAAGGAGCGGCAGAGACAAAGTGATACGGACTGACCGCAGCCCCCATTCCCCGTTCCCCTGTGCCGCTCAGGGGGAGGAGGTAGAAGAGGGTGGATGGGGGGAAGGTGTTTTTAGTTTGCTTTTAGTTTCTCACTGCTCTAGTTCGCTAGTTATAGTAATAAATTATACTCATCTCCCTATGTTGAGTCTGTTTTGCCCGTGACGATAATTAGTGAGTAACTTGCTTGTCCTTATCTCAACCCTTAAGCCCTGGCCCATCATATTTTCTCCCCCTGTTTCTTTGAGGAGGGGGAGTGAGCGAGCGGTTGTGGTGGAGGTCGCCTGTTTAGCTGGGTAAAACCACCACATATGCTCGGGGAGTGGTCTGTAGTTCTTGTGTTGATGGATTTGGTGGATAAGTTCTGCATTTAACTTTTCTTCCACCTTCATGATTTTGTAAGCCTAGCTCATACGCCTCTTCAGCATTTTTGGTTCTCCTTGCAAAGCAGCTGATCTCTCATTTTCATCATTTTAGTTGCCCTTCTGTGTTCCTTCCCTAATTCTGTTATTTCCTTCCTGAGATGTGGGGAGTAGGGCTGCAAATAGGTCTTGAGATGAAGGCTCAGAAAGGTTTTGCGCAGAGACAGAACAATGCCCTCTCTTGCTTCTGCCCTTCTCAGTGCAAGAGACAAACTTTATCAGCAGCTGTTCAGTGCTGCAAGGTGCAACCCTGTCCCAGCCATTTTCCTGATGCATCTTCCTGATCTTGAGGCTGTGGGTTGATGGTACTCCCCAGAAATGCCGTGGGGACAATTCTGACACCAGCAGGTGAATTTTTGCTCCTTTTAGAAAGCTGTAAATAGGGTTTACTCCTTCTGCTAACTGGAGGCTGACTGCCCTTCTCCATGGTGGGGTTAGTGACCAGGATATCTCCCTGTGGGTTTGTGGTGCCCACCAAGCTGCTGTCCTCAGCAGGACAGGGGGAGAAAACCCAAGGTAAAAACCTTGTGGGTTGAGATTAGGACAGGAAGATTGTTCACCAATTACCCTCACAGGCAAAACAGATTTAGTTTGGGGATGATTAAATCAATTTATTGACCACTAATAACAGAGTAGGATAGTGAAAACTAAAAACAAACTAAAAACACCTTCCCCCCACCCTGCTTCTTCCCAGGCTCAGCTTCAGTTTCAGTTCTTCTACCTCCTCCCCCCAAGCAGCACAGGGGAACGGGGAATGGGGGTTGCGGTCAGCCCGTATCGCTGCGTCTCTGCCGCTCCTTCATGGTCACTCTCTGTTCCCCTGCTCCAGCGTGAGGCCCCTCCCACGGGATGCCGTCCTTCCTGAACGAGTCCTGCGTGGGCTTCCCACAGGCCGCAGATCTTCAAGAGCTGCTCCAATATGGGTCCGTACCCCGGGGTCCATCCTTCAGGAGCAAACTGCTCCAGCATGGGTCCCCCACGGGCGGCCGCTCCCACCAGACCTCCTACTCCACTGCAAGTTCCTCTCCACGGGTCGCAGCTCTGGCCCAGAGCCTGCTCCTGCGGGGGCTCTCCATGGGCTGCAGCCTCCTTCAGGCCAGATCCAGACGCTCCACCGTGGGCTCCTCCACAGGCTGCATGGAGATGACTGTGTCACCACAGATCCTCTCCATGGGCTGCAGGGGAGTTTCCACTCCGGCGCCTGGAGGACCTCCTCCCCCTCCTTCACTGACCTTGGTGTCTGCAGGGCTGTTTCTCTCACATTTTCTCACTCCTCTCTCACAGCTGCTGCCAAGTATTTTTATAGCCTTTCCTAAATCCGCTCTCACAGAGGTACAAACAACATCGCTCACTGGCTCAGCTCTGGCCAGCGGCGGGTCCCTTTTGGAGCCAGCTGGAGCTGGCTCTGATCTGACACGAGGCAGCTTCTGGACTCTTCTCACAGAGGCCACCCCTGCAGCCCACACTCCACCTTCCCCCTGGCTACCAAAACCTTCCTACGTGAACTCAACACAGGGTTATGGTGGCACAGGCACGGGCACAGGGTAAGACTCTCCAGAATCCTGTTTGCCCTGTGGCTGCTCACACTGCTGGGTAGGGTAGGAAATTTCCCATTTCTAGCAATGAAGATTTGGCTGTATGTCAACTGCCACCATTTATTTTGATTTCCTCATTTTCTTTCACGAAATGTTTAATTCCTTCACATCACAGGCTGTTTTCCACATTAGCAATTCACTTTAATACTGATTTCCTTTGAAACTGTCAGATTGTGAGAAGCAACTAGTAAGAGTAAAATAGTTTACATGACCAGAAACTGAAATCTACGCAGTCATTTCTGCAAGATTTTCATTAACATTTACCCACAAAGAGATACGGATGTTTTATTTAGAAAAGCTTCTTATTCCCAGAGCCATGTTACTACAAAGCTAGACTATATTTCTCAGTGGGGCTGATAAGGAGTCCCTAAGACTCCTTGTCCCATATGGTCCTCAATGTTCTTTCTCCCCCACTCCCTGCCATGGTCCAGTTCTGTTTGTGTCGGAGGCACATAGTCAAATGCTCCTTTATGGAGGCAGATGCTGGGGATGGTCCTTTCTGATGGGAAACAACCTGAGGTATCAGCTGTGGGGAGGCCTGTGCTGCTTTTTAGCAAGTGGTTATCTGAAAGTCATAGAATCATAGAATGGCTTGGGTTGGAAGGGACATTAAAGATCACCTAGTTCCAAACCCTCTGCCATGCCTGCCATGGGCAGGGACATCTTTCCCTAGACCAGGTTGCCCAGGGCGCCATCCAGCCTGGCCTTGAACACTTCCAGGGATGGGGCATCCACAGCTTCTCTGGGCAACCTGTTCCTGTGCCTCACCACCCTCAGAGTGAAGAATTTCCTCCTAACATCTAATCTAAATCTCCCCTCTTTTAGTTTAAATCCATTCCCCCTTGTCCTATCACTATCTACCCATGTAAAAAGTCATTCTCCATCTCTTTTATAAGCCCCTTTTAAGTATTGGAAGGCTGCAATGAGGTCTCCCTGGAGCCTTCTCTTCTCCAGGCTGAACACCTGCAGCTCTCTCAGCCTTTCGTCATAGGAGAGGTGCTCCAGCCCTCCGATCATCCTCATGGCCCTCCTCTGGACCCGCTCTAACTGGTCCATGTCTTTCTTGTGCTGGGGGCCCCAGACCTGGATGCAGCACTCCAAGTGGGGCCTCAAAGGGGCAGAGCAGAGGGGGACAATCACCTCCCTCAACCTGCTGCCCATGCCTATTATTTTTAAAGCTTATTAACTTTAAAGCTTATTATTTTTAAAGCTTATTATTTTTAAAGCTTATTACAATTTCATTGTAGGTATTGCTGTTGTGGAATTTCAACCTATGCAAATGTGATGGGAAGAAAGGGTATGAATGCATCTCAAAATGCGTTGTTATGGTTCTGATTTCTTTTGAGGATGGACATTCAGAAGCTATGTCTGTGCTAGGCCCCATGTGGTACCTCTGTGACTCAAAAACATTATTACTATTTTCTATGTCATTTCAGTTCTAACTTTCTCAAGTGATGCTATGGCTCGTCTCAGTTTGTCAGGCAACTGACTACTACTTTGCAACCACATCTGCAAGGTGAAAAGTCTGCTCTTTCTGATTGCTGGCTATTAGCCAGGTTGTTGCTCACAATCCCAGCTGCATCCAAAATGCTCCTGCAGATTGCTTTGAAGAAAGAACCCCATCCTTGATACCTACCTCAGGAAAAAAAAAAAAAATTAAGCTCCCAAGAATGTTGCCTGGGTCAGTCTTTGCCATCTTCAACAGGAACTAAAATATGGATATGAAAATATGGGCTTCTACTACATGCTGCCATTGGCCCTATTTTGTTCCGTCCCAAGAGGCACTTGTGCTGGTGCTAAAGAAGCTGCTGGTTCCATGGGATTTCGGAAAGTCAGTCCAGAATTAGCTGTAACTTGTGAATTTGGTCTTTAGTTCCTCAGGGAAATAAAGATCTGAGGCCCTTTTCTCTGAATGGGTGTAGCATTTTGTACAGACAAGCCAAAGGTCAAGCTGAGGAACTCATGTTGCTCTGTAGTGGAGCTCTTGCAGGTATTGGCTAGCTGACAGACAGAGGGCAGTTGTCCACATGAGTCTGCACAAATGAGCATGAAATAAACCTGTAGCAACTGACAGTACAATACAATTGCAAAAGCTGAAGGCAAGTAAGTAGCTTGGGCCTGGCCTCCAGCACCTGCATCCCTGCAGAACAGGTGCTTCCACTTCATCCCTACACCTAATGATCAGCTTAGACTACATCTCTTTTTTGAAACTGCAGAGTAGTTTCTCCCAGTGGCTTCATCAACTTCAGGCACATGTGCACACCTCACACAGGAGCATAAGTTGTCTGTGTCTGGTCAAAGTATGCCCCCCCTGTTGCCAACAGCTTGAATGCTCTTGCTCACTGCTCATTTAAATGAACTATCAGGCCTAATGGCCCATCACCCTCTCTCTTTTACCTCCCACACTCCAGAAAATCTGGAAGGGATTCCTTTTTTAGTCTCAAGCTTGGCTGTCCCTCCAGCAGTGCACAGTGAGGGCTAGGCTCACAGGGACGGGAAAGCCTGACTACTGCATGCTAGGTACTTGGAGAGGTGAGGGCTTTCCCTGTGGCCCTTCATGTGGTCATAGAGAAAGATGTCCCTTGAGGAAGAAGTGTTATTTTTGCCCAGATGTCTACACACACCTGGATGAAGTGATAGTTCTTTCATGGAGCATGTACACTAGGCTGTAGTGGGTGGATAGCAATGATGTTAGCTGTCACCAGAACAGCTAGCCTTCTTTGCACAGGCATTTCCATCCCGATACCAAACCCAGCCTTTGCTTTCATAGGGCCCTTTCCACAGAAATGCTCACATTAATACAGCAAATGGCAAAAGACTGGGTCTTGGAAGACATACTGCAAAGGAAAAGCATGCAGGGACTCCCAGTAGGAGATGCAGACCCTGCGATGAAGATGCCTGTCTGGTGCACTGCATGTGTCACCACAAATGCCTCAATGGGACATTTGCCTGTAGGGAATTAACTACAGGCTCCTGCGAGACCTTGCTGGGATCCCTTCATCAGTAGTCTGTCCTGTGTTTCCAGGAGGCTTGGATGTGAGCCACTTGCACTTTGTTGTCTCTCTATTTCTCTGGGCTCCCAATGTTCAGAAGATGAGGCAATTAGAAAGCACAGTGTACTATTTTGGGACAATATGGGCAATCCATGTCTAGTGTGGCAGTCTTTAGAGTAAGCAATCTTTGAGAAGTTTTCTTCCTGGTATTTTCTGCCTTGAAAAAAAATACATTGGAAATAGGGGAAGGAACATGGCTTTTCTTTCATACCTGTTTTTTCTCTTAGTGTAGGTTACCCTTCACAGACAGTGAATGTGTTACTTAAGAGCCTATTTTTCTTTCTAAGGCATTTTTGTAGCTACATGATGTGAGCAGTAGCTGTGTCTGTCATCCCCATGCAGAAGGTGGAAACATCTGCAAAAGGCACAAGGAAGCATTTGGAAGCATGGTAGGTGTTGGGTGTACAGCCTGAAGCTGACAAGGACTAATTGCTGCTAGTAACTCCTATAAGAAGCTGAGCAAGATTGAGAAAAGTTAGCATGTCAACTGTAAGTTCAGCAATGTGCCTGCTCCGAATAGCTGGAGAGAACGCAAATCAGACAGAGGGAGTTTCTTTGTGAAATCACCTTGTCTGAGATGTTTGATAAACCATCCTTGAAAGTAGTGAGTTAGAAAAGAGATTGAACAACAGCAGGTCATCCTATAAGAAAGAGTCCTATGATTTGAAATAGATTCATCTGTTTGTCTGCAAGAGCCAGATCTCTCTGTCTTCTGAACACACTGTAAACTCTCCTTTGGGAGGTTAGCAGGTGGCTTTATGTGCCGTGAAGGTGCTTTTGTTTGTATTCTGTGGGTAGAGTTCTCTATTTGATGCCTGAATACTTGTTATTGGGGAGTCTTTGCTTAAGTACTGGCTGGACAGATGGATCATCCTACTGACTTCGGTGTAAATGTAATGCTTTGTATGTTCAAATGCGAAATGTTTTAGACCATTTATTAAGGAAAGGAGAGGAAGAGGAGTGAAGATGGGGAAGACTGATATCAACAAAAGATCTAAGTTGTAAGGACCAATGTTACCTTTTCTTTATGAAGCTCTCACAACCGCTTAGTTTATAACAGGTTTTTGATGTCCACCAGGGGAGATGCACTGGGCTTCAGAAGTGTCTCTTCTGCATCACACAGAATTCTGATCAGCATTTGTGCAACTGTAAGCTGTTACTTGCTATTTCCTTTCACTCTCTTTCAGTCCTCATGATAATTTAGCAACTGCACAGGAACATTATATTTTGCGCAAGCATGCAGCATCCCTTGTTCCCAGCCCACCAGCCACAGCAGCTGTACTGAATGAGTTGAAGGGTAAAGGGTAATGTGTGAAATGGGTCTCCTTTAAGGTAAAGGGTATAGAATATAGTTATACAGTATCCTTTTTACCTTCTAAGCCAAACTTATTCATAGGTCCCAAGTCTGTTGGCTACCTGCCCTTGGGTACTATTTTGAGCTGTCTCACTCCAAGCTCCTGGAAGCAGTGGGAACTCCATCCTAAGCTGCTATGCTGGCAACCCGCCAGCACAGGTAGTTTTGAAGGCTGTAAGCTGTGATAGTAGAGGTTCAAGGCATGAAATCTTAATGCTGATTCCTGACAACAAAAAACATTGCATCTGAACTCTGTACTCTTTTTCATTCTTTTCATGCAAAAGAACTGTTTTAAAAGGTGAAGTGAAGCACACAAGAGAAGGATTTATTCAGGAGCATCTTGTTGGGCATGATGGTGTGATATTCAATATATGCCCCATCACACTGTTTTTTCAATAAATTCCTTAGTTCTTACACGTCATCCTGAGCCAGAAATGTAAGTAGTGGAGAAAAAATGTGTATACATGAATAAATACATCCAGGTGTATTTAATGAAAGCTGTGTCATTGCCCACAATTAAAGCCAGAAAAATAAATAAGAAGCTGTAAAATAAATCTTCCAATATGAAACACAAGAAGTGTGGTCTCTTCAGCTGTGAAGGTGATTGATGATGTTATATAAATGCTTACATGTGGGAATGAGAAGTGACACACCTCAGTGGTTTAGACAAAAGTGTAATAGCTTCAAGCTCAAGTTCCCAGGAAGCTGCGATTTGGAAGATGGGGATTTCCACATGTGATGTAAGTTTGCTGATATGCCTGCACTGTCTAGGGGCTTTAAAATGAGATCAGGCAGCTTTCTAAAAGATTATTTTATTCCACTCTCTGTAAAAGTCCTTTGACTGCTCTGTGCAAGGAAGTCTAGAGGGGTAGAATTTTCTCATCCGGCATGGGCCTGTGAGTCCTGTACCTAAGAATGCTCAGTTTACCCACCACACCTGCAAGTGGCTCGTGTCACCATCAATGACTTGAAAGTCTCAGGGCTTTGTATTCCAAATTCATTATAGGTTGTAAGATTTCAGAATTCCATGGTATTTCTTTAGCTAATTACTTCACCTGACGCTTCTCATTCTTCATACACTGCAATATTTAATCAGCTTTTAATGCTTTTTAATTCACTAATATTCTATAAATTCCAGCAACTGGCATAAACTAGGTTAGTTTTCTTTTTAAAGTCAAAATCTCCATAAGGCATTGACAGATGTTGATATCAAAATAGCAGCTGTAGCACCACATTCTTGTATTAAACTGGGAAGCAAAATGTTGTTGTTGAGAGCTAGTAGTATGTTAGTGTCATATAATTAGACAGAAGGAATATTACCTCATGCTGTCCAAACTTCATAACCACTTTTCTCCAAATCTGTGTTGCTGTTTTGCAAGTATCAGTTGCGATAGATTGCGGCACACAAGGTTTACAGCAGTTTCCATGTTCGAAACTCCTTATGAAAAAGTTTGTAGAACTTAGCTGATAAAACTGCTGACGCTTATGTGTTTGTTTTAGTAGCCTGGGATGCTAGAGGATAACTAGGATTATATTTGCCCTGTGGCATTTTTTTCAGGCAAAGCCAATCCCAAAAGAGATTGACCTTCATTGAGACAGAGAGTCTTGCTTAATATCAAAAGTAGTGGTAAATTTAAAAACACTGGTCAGGTGAACTTCAGTGATAGATTTTAGACCAATAAATAGGTTCAGACAGTGAGACCGTAACAGTAAGAATGAATTCAGGTCATCCGAGAGAAGCTAATTGGTGCTTTCATTAGCCAACTTCAGTTAGGGAAAGCCAAATGGGTCCTACCACGTGCTGCAACTAGAGGAATGTGTTACTTGAATTACCAAAGCTGTCTCCACTGTTGCTTCCTCCTCTCTCAGTCCTGGCAGTTTGAGTCCCATCTGAAGGATGTTTGAATAGTGCTTTTTCCAGCCATTTTTGGGAATATATGGCAACTAGTGTACAAAACATGCCCATTACACTCTTTTTTTATTATGTTCTCTGTGTTTTCAGGGCCCTGAGCCCACTCCTGGGGTTGTCCACCTGTGCTCAAGGTTGGTGCTGTGATGGTGCTGCTGTGTGACCTTGGCGCAGATGAAACGTGTTTGGGTGAGCTGTGTGAGAAAGAGCCGTGAGAAGCAGCCCCTTCACTCAGGAGCTATGTTTCAGCTCAGGCCCTTGCCCTTGTTTGTGCCTGAGCTACATTACAGCCATGTCCATGCCTGGCCACGTACCCTGTCGATCTACAGCCTGACCACAGACTTCACCTCCTGGCATGACCTTGGATCAGCCTCATTCATATGAATTTGTCTGGCCATCGCTGAGTCTTGGCTGCCCTGGCTATCCTCACTGGACTTCATCCTAACCCTGATTAGGTGACTTGATTTCCCTAGTTGACCTTGGACCTGCCTTATTGCTATGGACTTCACAGGTGGACCTGTGAATGCCATGGACCCTCGGCTGAGCCTGGTTGCTATCACAGGATCTGCCCCGCTCGTCTTGCTCAGGTACTGTGGGACAGCAGCCTTAGCGATGATGTTCCCCTGTGGAGTAGCCTGTTCCCTGATATTTGCAATGTGAAGCAGGCTTTTATGCTGGAGAAGCAACTGCAGGGGCAAGTCAGCAGCTTGAGGACAGCAATGTAATATAAAGTAGCCACAAAGCAGCCAAGGATCTATTGCTCAGTTATCCTAAAATAATGTTATAAAAGGTCAATCCTCTTTTCATAAAGGAACTGTACTCCCTCCTGTCATATATGAGTTCTGCTCCTGTATTTACTCGCCTTAGAAAGTTCTTACTGCAGACCTCGCTGTGACATTATACATTGCTTTAACTTTTGTCCCAACGTAAGAGTAATGCCTTCGTTTCTAATTTTCCTTGGTGAATGTTTATCTTACGAAATAACTTAATACTTTCCTTTAATACAATATCTTCTTCGGTATGTTATTGCTTTCAGGGGTAATTTTGAACATTTACAAGCTTCATTTGAAAGTCCAGAGCTTCTTTCTTGCTGGGTAGCAGGAACGAGCAAGCCTGAACCTTTAACTATATGTATAAACATATGTATAAACATATAAGTAGAATCCCTTGAATCCATTGTGACTTCTTGGTTGAATTTTTTTAAGGATCAGTCTCCAAGATAAACTCATGTTGCAGAACACATCTGGTGTGGCAGTTTGCTGCTGTACCACCACTGCTTACAGCAGATATAGTCCATTAAGCTATGCAACTGTTCTACTCAGTTTCATCACATACAGACATTTTGGGGACACAACATTCTCAATGGCTGAATAAGAAGGAATTGATAAATGATTCTTCTGGCACAGGAAAATATGAGGACCAACTGTTACCATCTTCAGGCATGGCTGACTAATATAGTAGAGCTTATATTGCCTATATGAAGTTGTTCTGTATCAAATGCCTTAAGTAAGTGCAATAGAATGGAAGGCTGTAAGCCAAACAACGGTGCAGACATGCTACTGAATATTCAAGGATTTGGTGGTACTCAGGCTACCAGTTCAACCTGGCTTCATTAGTGCAATGTTCAGCACTACATTAGTAAAATCTCTGCCTCTGAATGACAAATCAGCCTGAGCAAAGCTCTGTACTAGGGTGGCTACGTGTACCCACGACCTGCTCTAGTTCATGTGTATATTCTTGAAGCTGCTGCAATGTGTGGTGCAGATGTACTTTTACTTCTTCACTTCAAGTTGTTAAGTGCTTCCCATTGGAAATAAGACACAGTTATTACTTTGTTAGACTGCAGTGTGTCATTTGTCTCAGTCTGCATTTTTTTTCCTGAAAATGACGGTAAAATTTTCCAAGGAATAAATGATGAAAGAAACATATTGGTTTGACCATGTCAGTAACAAAATATCCATTTCTTACAGTCTTTATACTGAGAAGACCAACAGTCTCTTTGCTTTGGACTCAGGAGATGACGATTGCTGGGAAGCTGAGGGGTTTGGATTCAGATGTCTGTTTTGCGATTTCTAAAAAGAGACATTAAAACCTTCTGGGAAAAAAAGCAGGTTGAGAAGAAGATCTCAGCAGAGACTTGTGAGAGAGTCTCAGCTGCCCAGAAAATGAACCTGAAGTGAATATGCCCCACCTCAGAAATGCTGGCCTCAAGCAGACATTTGTATTGCTCCTGAACAACAGGTCTTCTTTTGTGCCCTTTATAGCTTACGTGATTTCTCAAAGGGTTGGACAAAGTCTGTCTAGAATTGAAAGTCCATCCCTTTCATCAAAGAAGAGACTTTAACTCAGTAGTCTAACTCACCAAAGTGACCAGCAATTAGAAAATAAAAACAGGACAGGGTGCTGATTCTTAAGCTTGCATCAGAAAGGGGGTCTGAACTGAGGTGTCCACAGGACAGCAGTGTAACCCCAAAGGCATCTCAGGAGCTGTAGGTACCATCCAGAAGAGTTCCAGCTGCCCACCCAATGTAACAGGGAATAGAAGCAGGCCCCATCCCAGGGTAACTGTCAGGAACATGTTTGGATCATGGGTGGTGATCCTAGGCAGCATCAGGAGGATGCTGACTGTGGGAGTTTATATGGCCACAAAGAAGGTAATAACCCTGAGGAAAGTACATTGCTACACTTGTATTTCCGCCCACCCTAACCGCAACAAATCAATGATCTATTTAAAAAGATTTTTTTTTTTTCATTAGTAGTTCTTTTCTCAGGAACCTTACCATCTGGGAGGATCCTCTCCTCTCATCTCCTCTCTTCCCCTAAATCTCAGATACTTTCTTTGATTTCTGTTGGTGAACCCTATTTTGCAACTAGTTATGAGAATTTGATGACTAATTGTTTTTTTTTTGTCCTTTCATGTAATTCCCAAAGCAATGACTGATGCAGAAATTTCAAGTGACAGGCACTGATGTATTAATACTAAAGAAAGCTCCAGTGTAATTTGTGACACTACAGTGCCCTGCCTCTCTTCCCTGTTCCCTTTTTATGAATAATTTTGAGGAATCATCATGCCTGTAAGAAATACCCAGTCTCCCAGCCTACCTACTTTCCCTTCTTTTTCTCTGGTGGGCAATAAGAAGGACGGTGCAGCTAATATAACAGCAAATTCTGCTCACATTACACACCAGCTCCATTTTCACTATCTCCAGTTTTGTCTAAACTCTCAACTTCCAGGGCAGGATCTGTTTCTTAAGATTGCTATTTGCTCAAAAGCCTAACATTGTTTTGAGGCTCTGTTGGCCTCAAAGCACAATGTAATATACACAGCAAGATTATTGGGGAGAATGGAAAGATCACTGTGATGCTGAAGTAATTTTTCCTGTCCAAAGAGAACTTGTCAACACACCAGTTTCTGTAAGTGTGCCGCTTGGAGGAATAGGAGAAACAGCATTGTCAGAGAGGTCATTTGTGTGTGGAGGGCAGCAACCAGCCTGGTCTTCAGGGACCAAAGCACATCCGGCGTGGAGGAAGGGAGCTGCAGTCGAGGAAATTGTCTGTCGTGAGGAGGCTGAACGCTGCAGAGGAACCAGAGGCCAGTTCACAGCCGTATTCATGGGAGACAAGCCCATCCTGGCCTAGTCTGTGTGTCCGTGATGAATGACAATGGTTGCAGAAACCAAGCCTTTCCTGATTTGGTGGCCACTTGCCCTCTTCCAGCAGCATGGGAGGGCTGGAAACAGCAGGTAGGCCCAGGAGGGAGGGTTTTGCTGCACGTTCACAGGCTGGGCGTGCTGCCCACCTGCAGTTGGTGCTGGACTTCACACCCATACGAAGGGGTCGTGCACGAGCATGTAAGTCTTTGCCCACAGACAGCTGCTGCTGCTGCTGTGTCGGATGGTTCATCCGTTCCCGTGTGCTCTGCATTGGCTCCAGGCAAGAAGGCAGCAGGCGCTGGGCCAGCCTGTATCCTCCAGTGATTGCAGCCTTCGGGCATCGGTTGAAACCTCAGGGAACTAATACTTTTCCTGAGGCAGGCTACTAGCGAAGTTGGCAAAGGCTGATTTTAGAGAAAGAAGGCTCGAAATAGAAGGGAAGCCCATCCATTCCCCTCATCTCCATCTCATAGAAAGGCAGGATGAGGATACACCTCTGGAGAGCGAGCAGCCGTGTTAGGCCTTGTAAAAGGCCCCATTCACAAGAAGGCTGGGCAGGATCCTGCCAGAGAATCACCTGCAGGTCTGGATGTGGGGCTGAAACTTGGAGGCAGACCTAAAGAGTTTAAAAAAAAAAAAAAATCAGGACTCTGACTTCCTGCAAGGAAACCTAGTAAAGGTCTGTCTTGTGCTTCAGCAGAATCCTGTTACCAAATGGCAACCTGGAAGCTCTTTGATACACTGCTTCACTGTCAGACTACAAACAAAGGCAACAGGGATTTTGAAGCAATGTCAATCTCAATAGCAAGAGGGAGCATAGGGAGAAATTGTTTACTCCTTTTTTTTTTTTCAAATATCACTGATGTTCAGAGTTTTTGCCTTAAAAGCTGCTGCATGATGATCTCCTGACCTAACCCAACCCAGCTGGAACCAATGTCTAAAACTTAAGTTTCCATCTGGTTACTCTCCGTCTTTTTTTTTTTCCCAATCTCTCTCTTTTTCTCCATCTTCACTGTTTGAAAGTTTCCAAAAGCCCACAAACCTATTTATTTATTTGATTCTGACTTTTCCCTACTGTACTTTAAGTTTTTCCTTCCTCTGCCAATTTTACCCTCCTCTGTGTCACTCCTTTTTCTCTTTCTCTTTTCCTTTTTCTTTCTCTTTTTTCTTTTTTCTTTTTCTTCCTTTTTCTTTTTCTTTTTCCTCCTTTTTCTTTTTCTTCTTCTTTTTCTTTTTCTTCTTCTTTCTCTCACTTATTCTGTGTTATCTACTGTGGTGATAGCAAAGCTAACTCTGTTTCTCTCCCATTCTCTGATCTCTAACTGCCAGTTTTGGAGAGCTGAGTATAGGAATAAAATGACGTCACTTGCTCATTTGTCATATGTCCTAAGCAATAGCCACCCCATTGTTCACTGAACTGTATTTTTGTAACAGTACATTCACCAAGTCACGTTCCTTGAGTAGTTTTTGTTCACCCGTTTACTGTTAGATAAATATAGACCAATTAAATTCCCACTACTTAATTAGGTGTTTCCCTCTGAAATTAAAGTTATCATAAGGATTAGCATACAGTTGCAGGATTGCAACAAATAAAATGTAAGTTTTGTATTCTTGATTTTTAAGAGTAAACACACATTCCAACTAGCCAAACCTTTCACACTTTCTTAATCTGTTTACAGTCTCATGATCTTCTTGTGAAGAGTATCAGTCTCATTGCACAACTCAAAGTGCAGTCCTTAAATGTGTTATCTCCCTGGGCTCTTACATTTACATACCTCTCTGTGAACTGTTTGCTGTGTTTCCTTAGGATATATTCAGGATACCTGCACTATTGATTAGCAGTAGGTACATGTCGTTTCTGTGTTAACTGCACAGTTAGAGTCATCTAAATGCGTCATTGTCAGAGCTAGAAGCTGCACGTATCTTAAACTGCACTGGTAATTTCTTACAGCGAGATTGAATACTAAATCATCTTTATTGCCTCATATGTTTCAAATTAACATATTAATACATAAAATGCATACTGCTTTATTTCTCCACTGACAATACCATATGTTGCATTCTGTAAGCCAAGACCTCACATTTATGCGTGTATTATGAGGCTGCACCTCTCAGGAACCTCATTGTTTTCTGTAGTGAATGCTTTAGTAAAGGCAATGTGCCCAGTTGCCTACATCAAGGTGGGTTTTCGCACCATCTGCTTTAAGCATGTAAGCAGAAGTGCTAAGGCAGGAGCTACAGCTCCCTACGTGGTCAGCAGAGAGGGTCTTTTACGCTGCTAAATGAAATAGCGTCAGCAAGTGGACTTGAGCGCTGATCCCCGATAGGTCTAAGTCCATAACTTTCAGTTCACCCCAGCCTCCATTTTGGAGCAAACCAACTGGACCTGAGACAGAGCCTGGGAACGGCTGGGGATGGGTTGCTCCAGGGACCATTCCTGGCAAGCAGCAAGAACACGACCGCACCAGTTGCGGTTCTCTGCCTCACACAGTCCTCCAGTGCAAGCCCAGCAACCCTCATGCCACATACACCCTTGATGCTGAACAGCCACCACCTGTATGGAAAGCAAAGCTGTCATCTTATCCAGGACACTAGTATGCTCCTTCAGATAAAGGTCCCAGAGATAAGGAAGAGCAACCTGGTGGCCAGGTGCATAATTTGTACCTGTAGAGGGAAGCAGGTATGCAAAATGTCCGTAATTAATGAAAACAGACCAGTACCTTTGAAGGTCTCTAGAAAGAGTCCCTGTGCGTTTAACTCCCACCCCTGCTCTTTAACCTAGAGCACCAAGTCAGAAGTATCTCCTAGACATGTCTGTGGCCACTTGGTAGTGCCAGATTGTAAGCAAGAGTGCCCACTGATCTCACAGAAGCTTTTTGAAAATCAGTGCTGTCATTTTGCAATGAATACCAGAGACTGTTTAACACTTCCTACTGACAGCATTAACCTTCCCATGAGATTAGCATATACTCAGTATCAGTTGCTTTGAAGGGGTCAAGAATCACTAGTAATGCGATTTTCATGAGTGTTAATTTCATGTTTAAAATTATCACTGTGGCAGGTGTGATGCTTGTCAGGGAATTTTTTAAAATTTCTAGAGGGAGTTCCATAAAACATTTCACAGAGGACCTATTTAAAAAAATGTAGCAGATTTTAATACTGCCAGTCTAACAAATTAGGTTAAAAAAAGATGCCTACCTACAGTGGTGAAAATAGGACTTTTGAAATACAGATACAGAAAGAAATAAGCAAGGAGGTAAATAAAAGTCCCAGCTTGCTGCTGTTCCAGGCTGTTTCCCGGCCATGGAAAGTGCTGGCTTTCATCTTTCATGTGCCAGTAAGATGTCCTGGCTTGTATCAGTCCTTTTTAGGCACTCTCCATGTGTATTCTGCCTTTGAGCATGTAATTTATGTGGTCCCGTTTCCTTTTCAAACTTGTTTATTCCCCATTGTACAGTTCTGTTCAAAAAAATACCAAACAAGTTTTGACTGATTCGCCATCTGTCAGATCCAGAGGATATGACCACCTCACTGAGTCAGTAACTGAATTCCTCCCAGTCTGTTTTCAGTTTCATTTGCAAACCTCAGATAAAGCAATTCTGTAGAGTGTTCTTGTCAGTGGTAATGTTATGTCAGGGCTGACGGCAAAGACAGCTTTTAACCTGCCGCTTAAAATATATGGTTTCCATTTCTTGTGACTTTAATTTGAAGGTTAGATTTTACTTTGATGAGGTGAGAACTTATAAAGTGAAATCATACTGGGTCAGCTGTTACTTTTCTAGGAATGCAGAATAGTGTGGAGTCATACATAAGCCTAAGAGCCTTTCCAATTTATTTTTCAGTTTTATTTCATTAAATGATGGACAACTGATGCGCCAGTCTAACATAATCTGTAGAAGGATTTGGTTTAGAAGTACTACCCACCTTTTAGAGAAATAGACTCACAGAAATCAAATTTGTTTAGTGAACGATAGAATTAAGGGTTGTTTTTTTTTTCACTAAAATTGATGGTTTTGCATGTGATTCTCTTCTTCCCACATGTGTCTTTCCTATACACTAGGTGATATAGATGATCATCTTCAGACAGGAGATGGTTACTATCTGATCCCAAGAATCTGGGCTTGTTGAGGGATGACCTGTTGTTTTTCTAGGCCTACCAGCAGCTCTTAGAGAGGTTTCTCTTTGGCAGACAGACAAACCATTCTGTGTTGACATATACTTGTTTGAAGATACGGTGTATCAAGAGCAATGTTTCTCTCGTGTCTTACGGGTAATGTTGTGCCAAGTCCTTGATTTTTATGCTGCAAGGTGTTGTAACCACGTAGTTACAACTTTTATAGGGTGATATGGACTTGGCAAGGACGGGAAACCATCATTTCAAGTACATGAATGTGAAAATTCCCAGATCATACTCGTACAATATTAAAAGTCTTCACCCCCTCTCTATTTTGCACTGCCACTGGCTTTCAGCACATGCGGGGCCCTATTTTGTAAAGTAGTGGAAGTAAAAGGTAAAAGGGCCGGCCACGTCTCACCCTGGGAAGCCTGCAGAGAGGTTTAGTGCACAGCCATCGGTTTCATGGCTACAGACCCACCCAGGGCGCACTTGGATTTGGCAGCACCCTCTTACACGCGTTGCTGCTGACTATCAGAGACTGTTTCAGTCAGATCTTGCTAGATCTTTCTTTTGACAGCCAAAGGCAGAAAGGAACTGTTCTCCTGCCAAAAATCCAGTCCCCACTCTAAAGCATGAAAAAGCTGGAGATCTTAAAAATAGACAGAAAAATTTAACTTCAGAAAACACGTGGTGTTTCTTACAATTGCGTTTTCAATGGGTTTGAAGTGGGCTTGCTGGGATTTATATATTTAGCATGAAAGAGAGAGCAATTATGCAAAGTGTGAGCTCAAGTGGTTACTTTGGTAAAGTCATACGGAATTAAAAACGCTTGTGGCGTGAAGTCTTTGGCAGCCTTAGCTGTACTGCTGCCATCTCTGCCTATCAGGCAAGGAACGTGTCATCCCACAGTTTCGTCAGCTTCCTTCTGCAGCCACCATCATCCACACCCTTTTCCAGTGCTAATACTGTAACTCTTCTTACTTGCTAAGCAAATTATCTCTAACGCTTGACCAGTAGGATTAAATGCATGGTGTCAGGTGGTTCCTTACTAAAAAATTCTGATGTTACTTTAATTTTGAAAGGATTTTACAGAGGATGTCAATAGTGTTACCCCAGTTTACAGGTTCAGATAACCAAGGTAGAAGGTAAATAGCTGGCTTAAAGTCACCCTGCACGCCAAGACAGCCAGAAATTGAAGTCCTATGTAAGAGTCCAATGGAAAAGAGCTTCTGCATATGAAGGGTGATTTTTGTTCAACTATTGATGTTGGGTCCAGTCAGGCTGTGTATATATAAAGGAGAACCCAAAGCAAGAACTGGAAGGATTACAAACTGCACTTGATTTTTAGAGAGGTAAGGGAGAGAGATATTCAGATAAGAGAACAAAATGAGTGTGCCACAATGGTGAAAATGGCTGGACAAAGAATGTTATATGAGGATCAGAAAACTATGGAATGTATCTAAAAATGTCTTCTTTCCAAAGAAACCAAACAACGTTGCAAGAAATAGGAGGAATTTTGGAACAAAATAAAGTTTTAAGGCAATACACAGCTTATTTCAAATTATTTTTATTCTTAAATTCCTATTTACATTTTCTGTTTTTCTTTTTTTGACCTAGAGTGTTCCTTACAGTCCCAGCCCTATGTTACCAACGCATATCCACAAACTCAACCAGCTGATGTGGTCCAGGATCAGAATTTGTGTCTTGTCAGAGGGCAGAAATACTTATAAGAAGGTACCTAACCACAGTGTACCATTCCTTGGCACACTGCTAATGTATAATTCTGTGTTCAGAAAATACTTCTGAACCTTGAAAACTACATGCAAACACAGAAAACGTGTAAGAAAAGGCTTTGGCATTACTATCAGTGAAGAAGAAAAGATCATTGCTTCTCCAGTGTTACAGACATTACATAAGTTGCTACTATAAACAGTATTTGCTGATCTTTTTTGCATATTCAGCTAGCTGATTTCCCTCAAACCAATGCAGTGATATTTCTAAGCTCATGTAGCGACTCTGCTCATAGCAAAATACTGTGAATATTAGAGCAGGTTTCCCATCAGAGTTTAAGGCATCGTAACACTAAAGAATAAGAAATTAGTTTTGGAGCCTAAAAACTCAAGGAGTTGCACGCTGTATTGCTAAAGCCTCCAAGAGGCTGAAGACCACCTGCCTAACTCCACAGCATTGACTGAGATGGGAAGAATCCTTTGCTTGGGGATCTGCCTCCTATGTCTTTTTTTTTTTTTTTTTTTTTTTTAAGGCAATGACCGCTTCATGTACAAAATATAACCAGCACTGAGAAGGCAGAACCTTCTTCTGCCACTGAGTCAGATCATTTTCTGCCTTCTTGTCCACCTAGCTCCATGGCTCTTACATTCTTGTTTGCACTGCAACCCAATTTCTGTTAAGAACCCATCTTTTCCCCAGTTTAACCTACAATCTTCCTGGGAGGTGCAAGAGAGATTTAAAACCTCTTGGGCTGAAGCAAACCTGTGATTCAGGTCTCCTGCTTCCTGGGTGAGGCTATCAACCATTAGGGTACAAAATAAAAGACCTACTGCAACTTGCTGTGTATCTATCAGGAGATTTAGGAACCAATTCACCTGCTTTTGAGTACCAATAAATACTGAGACAGGAGCTCACTCCCAGATACTCAGGCCTGGGGCAGTTCCGGGCACGTGCACAAAGCTCTCAGTAGCTTTTTGAAGACATTTTCTGATGTATGCCATGTATTAACAATATATAAGCAGTAAAATCCTGTAATTATTCCTGCTGTATGCCGAAATGTAAAAAATTGTGTTGAGTTTCTTAAAGCTGGACAAGTTCTTTGATCTAGTTCACAACACGACCTTGCAAATGATTGTGTAAACACACCTAAGAGGAAAGGATGAGCCAGTGCAGCGAATCTTGAACAGTCTTGCAATTAAACATTTAGTCTCCAGAAAAAATAACATGCCTAAAATCCACACAAATCGTTCTTTGGATCTGACCCCCATCTTAGATTACTAATTATACCTATTACTTTTTGCATTACTGCGAAATCATTTATAAGGCAGCTGTTATCTTGAAATCCAGGTACTGTGGAGAGATGATCACAATAATGAAAATCTACACACAAAGCAAACAAACCCTCCCTCTTTCTCATGCAGTCAGTTTTTAGTGTAGTGTATCCTGCAGCTGAACTTCTTTGTCATGTTTCTTCAGGGAATACTTTTAAAAGATAATCTTGACAGCATGATCTGAAGAGAAATATGTCTATTTTTGATTGTGCTGGGCCAGCCATGGAAAAAAAGCTTTTTGTTAGCTCTCTTGAGTCTCTGTTGACTATAACGTACAGAATGCCTCCAGCTTCTGGGATGGTTGTTAAAAAGACAGGTTGTTTCTGTGACAGCCAGCTGGCGTGACAATATTCTGTGGAAGTATTCCTTCTAGCTGGCTAGGGATTTGGTGTGAATATTTTCTGTATAATGCACTGTGTCCCACATTTTTTATTTGGGGCCTCCATATATAAGTATTGAGTGTTGTGCTTGTTGGGTGAGTCAGGAAGTTTCTGGAACATCACAGATCTCTCTACTGATGGTGTTTTAGAGATGTAAGCCAGTCTGCTCCTGGAGAGCTCCCAGACCCAAGGGGACAGTTTCTTGTAGCACAGCTTTGTTTCTGATGCTACAGCTTGGATTGTTTGCCTGAATCTTGCTTGAGTGCTGGGCTGGGTCTTAACAGGCTGCAAAGGAATAAGGAATGCTCTGTACCAATTGCACTGTATTATCCAAATCTCTATTAAAAACAACTGAAGGTTAACACATTTTTTACCCAGTTGAGGCTTCTCAAATATGGAAGCTGGCCTATTACATTTAAAGATCCTCTGCCACATCTGTCACTAACTGGATTCACTGCATAGACGCCTGTTATTATCTTTCATTTTAGTAGCTACAGCTCACAATTTTATTCAGTCAGTATTATCTGGAGCACAGAGTACCAGCATTTCACAGCTTGCTTTGAGGCAGGGGCAAAACACAGAAAAGGCTGTGTGCAGCAGGCCACATTGGACTTTGCTCCCCTTCTAATTTTTTAATTCATGTGGCTATGACTAGTACTGCTTACAAGGTGTGGGCTGAGAACAGCTGATCCAGCTAATTACCAAAACTTTCCATCTATGGGCTGGGCTCATTAGGAGGACCTTTACAGAAGACAGCAGGAAAATTGCGTTTATTTTAATATATGCCATTAGATCAGTCCTCATGAATGAAGCGCAAACGATAATGTTCTGACATGACTTCTTTTTTCAGCGAGGTTTGCACTGCACCTGGAAGACCCTTCCATGTGTATTGCCCAGCACATGCTCCAGTTACCTCTCCGGAAGAAACACGCATTTATATTTCACGTACTCACCACCAGGAGGCACAGTTTTCCTACCAAACCTCTGAAAAAAATGCATTATTCCGTTGTATTGTCTGAATTAAACCTTCATCTTCATGCTGGTGAGAATCCCGAACGAAAATGCTTAAAAATGGAATCATGAAAACGCTATATTCTACTTTCGTTTTGAGTATGAACACGAAAACAAGCCCCGGGCTTTTTCTTCTGTATGCTAACAAATCCGTTCCTCTTGGAACAACTGGTCTAAATTTCTTTTTTCTTTTGCCACTCAGCAACTTACAAGTACGAACTCCGAATTTTGCCTTTGCTCAAATGACTGAATTATTAGTTTAACGACCGAGTCATTACTTTTCGAGCGGGGACTCCCATCCCTCCGCACAGCACCACGCGAAGGGCAGGGGCTCGCCCTCAGGCAGCGATTCGCGCTTCGGAGCGGGGTTCGCGGCACTGGCTGTCTCCTGCGCCTTCCTTCGGAGCCTGCGAAGCCGGTGAGCGT
>VXAL01018196.1:80571-112124 GCA_013399475.1 Chauna torquata | reverse complement strand
CGGCGTGCTGGCCGCCGCCCGCGACAAGGAGACGCTGCTGGGGGGACGCGTGGTGGTGGGACTGGGCATCGGTGAGTGCCGCGCCGGGCCGCTGCCCCCCGGCAGGCAGCGGGAGGCGGGTGGGAGCCGGGCCCCCGGCGTCGCGCCCGCGCCTCTGCCTGCCTGCCTCCGCCACCTGTTTACGTAACGCGGCGGCAAACAGGCGAAACCTCGCCGTTTGTCCCCAAAGCCTGTGGGTTTTTGTTTGTTTGTTTGTTTTCTTCCTTCCCCTGTTTGCGGGGGAAATGCCCGGTGGGGAAGAGGTGTCCGTGTGCCGGGAAGGGGGCTGCGGGCAAATCCCAGCGCGATGATGCGGGAGTGGAGGTGTCTGTACTTTCCCTGGGGCTGTCCTCTTCCTTTCGCGCCGAGGTGTTCGTCCCAACTCGGTTTGGGGAGAGGAGAGTCCTCTGGTTCAGGAGGATGGCATCTCCCTCCCTCTCTCCCTTCCTCCCTCTCTCCCTGCGAATTCTTCTCTGGGGGGGTCTCTCTGGGTTAACAGCTCACACCGTAAGCTTTCGGTTTTCGGGTGTTTGGGGATGTCAGGCGTGAGGAGGAAATCATGCCCATCTTTTCAAACCGTAAATACCGCTCTTCCGATTCCCTGCGCGGCTCTGGCTTCTATTGGCACTAAAGGAATGCTTTAGGGACAAAATCAGGTAGTAGTCTTGAGGCAGCAGCCTCTCAATCAATGACATTTGCTTTGGAAGGCTTCAGGTTTCATTAATGACATCCGGCAGAACTGAATGTGCTCTGAGGCTGTCTACCTGTATGCGTTGCATAACTCACGAGCGGTTGATTCTGATAAAAACTTTCTGTGTACTTGTCCCAAAGAACACGAAGTGTTGGGGAGTGTTTCCTCTAGCCTTTTGACTCTTTTCTATGCCAAGTAAATCCCAAATATCCCCAGAATTTTGGTTGCTCATCAGCTGCCACCCTGTCAGACTGTAGTTCAAGTCGCATTCATCATCCAAGATAGGCACTGTGAGGTTATTTAGAGTCCTTGTAATATAGTATCTTAAGAAAGATTTTCTTTTTTTTTTTTTTTTTTGCTGTGATCTCACAACCCTCCCTGTCTAAAAGCATGAGGGCAAGTTAAGAATTAGACTTATTTCCTCTACATAGCTGTGTTCAGTTTCTTAACCATTGAATAATTTTTTGAATTCTCCAGAGAACACACTTGCTGGGATACGATTCACAGTCTTATTAAGGAAAAAAGTAAGTGAGTCATAATAAAGGCTGTTGGAGATAAAATTGGCTCCATCCTTGTAAGGGCTCATGCTGGTTTTCCTGTACAGTAAGGGACATCTCCTTCATGTTGCAGTTTTCCTACCCCAAATTGGGTGGCTAGCTTTTATTTTTTTAAATGCTAACCCCCTGTGTATTTTTAATCGAGACTTCAGACTGCAAGATGTTGATAAGCTTTGTTATAATGGTCAGGAGACAAGAAAACAGAATTCCGCTATGAGGGGGCAGAACAGGTATTTTGATGGTGTTATCTAGTACCTACGTTTATATCAAACATCAAATGTGATCCCCTTCTGCGTTTGTAAAGCTTCTCACGTTGTTTGTTGGGCATAACTGGTTACCTTGATGTCTTCTGGGGCTGGGGGGAGTAGAGAGGAAAGGGGATGGTTTGCTTGACTTTTGTGTACATGTCTCTCGGAGAGATTCATAGGCCTGTTTGAATTGTCTTATGGTGGTGCAAATAAGGAACATCGGTATTGTCTGAGGGCTGTGAGACTTGGCGCTTAATGCATAAAATACCACAGTGGAAACTGGGAGCTAAGGGGTTGCTGTTTTCTTGAGCCATGGATCTCTTGTGTGGTCTGGGGAGGGAGATCTCTCTTTGTTCTCTTCCTGCGTCAGGGAGAGAGGTGGTCGTTCTGCTGGGGTCTAGAAAGCTGGAGTAAGGACTGAGAAGTGTCCTGAGAATTTTGGAGCACGAAGACACTAATTTATAAATGAAAAAAAAAATAAAAAATGCTATTTTCTCTTTTTATCAGACGTTGCTCTTCTTTACACGTGATAGAGCTTATGGCTGGAAACAAAGCATTTCATTAGATCACTGTCACTGAAACATCACGAGAGTCCAATCCTAATGAGATTTATTTTACAAAAGAAAAAATTGGAGTTGAAAACTGTTCTCATACAGGAAGCAGCACTCTCGATTGTTAAATGCTGCATTAAATCCTCCACCAGAGGGAGCCCGGATAAGTTCATGAAGGCATTAGAAATTGAAGGAACTTTTAACCATTTTTTTCTCTCTTCTCTTGGAGCCCTCTGACTACCATTTGGCTGCCGACAGTGAGCAAGAGCTTCCTAGCCCTGGTTTAAGGAGATCACTCAGTGAAGCATTGCTTCAGTTACAGTGCTAGCTGCTGAAATGCAAAGGTAGAAAGGTGTAGTGTTAGGAAATGCTTTCCTACATGGAAACCAGTAAAAACTTTTTAATTGTGTATAATTTTATAAATATTCAAAGTCTTTCTTGTAGTGCTCGACCAACTGCACAACAAGAATTATACTCCATAAATGTGCATTTGCTTGTATTTAATAAATGAGTTACCGTATTATGGGCGGTACTGTGGTGCTGTAAAAGCAGATGCAGTGGTGGTTGTCTGTGTGACTTCCTTCAGCCCTAGCTGGTACAGTGTGGATCTGTGCTAATTGTGTCCATGGGAGAAAACAGACATTTTTCTTGTGACTGTGGTTTAGAAAGGGCTGTGGTTAAACTTTCAAGGATGAAAACCGCAGGACGTATGCTGAAATGAGGAAGATCTCTCACCTGTCTGTCTTCTCCATTTCTTACCATTTTCCATAGAGCTGTTGGGAGACAGAAGCTCTCCTTTTCTCCCTAGCAATTACAGAAAGAGATGTTTCTGGAAAATAAAGACCTTCTGTCAAGGACAAACCAAAGTCCTTGTGTATTGCAAGCATTGGAAACAGTCATGTTTCCCCCCCTCCCCCATTGTAAATACAGAATACATGGAATGCAAAAAATGGAAACCACATTCAGCATGATGAGCAAGCTAATATACTGAGGTCTTTTCAGGTCTGAATTTTTAAATACAAAGTTCAAGAGGTACAGCGGGTGAATGTCCATCCCGGGCTGAAGTTCTTCAGAAGCCGTCATTCCCTCCTGTACACCCTGCCTTCCCACATAGCTCTGATGTCCCTGACTCTTTAGGAATTTGGCTGAGCCTGCTGTCAGGAATGTAACATTTGGACAGATGTTCATTACAAAAAAATGTGGGCGAAAATCAAACATTTGGAAAACTGGATCAGACATGCTTGGTAGTGCTTTGTATGAGCTTAGCTAGGAAGAACTGCACTGGTATGGAGCGTATTTGGACTTTTTGCGTCTGATAATGTGAAGTTAATGTTAAGTCTGCAGCTGACATGCTGTTTGACAGTTTGCATGGTGTTTCAGGTAGTGTGCTGCTCAGATCAGTCTTTCAAAAAAAAAAAAAGAAAATTAGGTACCAGCTGTGGAAGCTGTTGAAGCTACTCAGAGTTTAGGAAGTGGCAGAATTAAGCTCACTTGTGCAGTATTGGTTGCTATCATAATGTACAATCATTAGTTGCATGATTAGATTCCCCTGGCTTGTTCAGCATGCAGAATAGATGGTATGCAATTAATGATCAGCTCCTCAGTGTTTTTTTCTTACGCAATGCATGGCTTGCTGGTTTGTGGTATCTTCACAATGAAAGCCTACTGCTCAGTGCTTGCTTTCTATTCAAAATGCCTATTTTTTTTTCTTACACGCTGTATTTTAATGTGGCATATGTAGTGTTCCTGGCAGCATCTTTTTATTGCGTATGTAGGTCACTTTGTGAGTAGAGGTAACCAGGCTGTGTGCAGAACTGGGAAGGAGTGAAAATGGCTGGCATATGGTGCAGGGCTCCCCTGGTGGGACTGGCTCCTGCTGACGTAGGGCCAGTAACAAATAAGAATAACCAAGTATAACCGAAGTACTTGCATCGTGTAGTTCCAGCTCTGTATTATCTTTACAGTGGTTAAAAAAGGTCCACCCTACCACCTGGACTACCATGCATGATATGAAAGTATTGGAAAATAACCAGTGTGATCAAGATGAGGGTATGCTTTTCTGTTTGTTTTACTTTTAAAGTATACTACAGAGCTTTTTTCAGGTGGTGTGCATTTTTTTCTTGGACAATTACAGATTAATCTCTTCTTCCTCCCCTCTACCCTGCCATGGGAAGCTTGAAGTCTTCAGTCTGTTTTTATGAATGGACATCAACCAGAGTTTTAAAGGAGTTTATACCTCAGTACATTTTGGAGGGGAAAGTCACCCTCAGCCCCCAGATATGCTGTGGTACTTCTGGCAGAGGCCTGTAATTTTCAATCCAGAGATTCATAGGCTGTTTCCTTCCTCTGGAGACAGTGGTTTGTAAGTATAAGCTTGCTGTGGGGGTGGTGGGGAATGGCGATACAAATGGCCGTGTTGCTGGAATGGACTCTGTACTGCCATTGACCAGAGATGCTCCTCCAAGTTTCCAGGATCTGTAGCTGCCTAAATTACTGTGTGTGCTCAGGAGCTGGGGCTGGGCATCATAAAAGTTTGATCTGTTGGTTCTTGTGCAAGAACATCTGGTTCGTTACTGGAAGGATAGGTTAGCTTCTGACTCTGTGATCTTGCAGGGTACAGGAATACATTAAGATGAAAAATGTTATCTTCTGAAGTTCTCTGACTTTGTGTGCATTGGAATCTCTACGCGGTGCTATGTGCAGTTCACTATCATGTCAACAAGCACTGGCTCCGTTACTGTTTTGTCTGATGCTGTGTTGTTGATGGTGTAATACCAAAAGATCAGCAATTTATTCTGAAATGGTCCCCAAATATTTGTCAAAGGTAACAATATTTATGTATAAAGTATTATGCACACCACGTTATAGCTAGGAGAATTTTTGGACTCTTGATTCTTCTGGAAATTGTTTAAAGTCATGAGGGTGTTCCTTTTGTGTGTGTGTGTGGTAACCTCCTCCCCGCCTTTGTTTTGGGCTTTCTGGTGTTGTTTTTATCTAACCTAAAAATCCCATGCTTCATAAACCTTGAAATTGAGATGTAGGAATCTTGTAGAAAAACTTTCCCTGTACTTGGTTAAACTGCTGCTGTTCTGCCAAGGCATATTTCCTATTGTAAGGATTTTTTTTGTTCATGCTGAAACAATACAATGCATCCAGTTCATATGTTGCATAAATTGAAACTTCTATGATTCTCTTACTCCTTGTAAAAAAAAAAAAAAAAGGCAGCTTGAAGGAAGCTTGCAGTGTTAAACAGGTGTTTCCTTGCCTGTCATGAAAAAGCCACGCGGATACCACAGGTGGGCTTATTTTCAGAACGGCTTGTTTGCTGCAGGAACAAGAGACCAGTGGCATCTGCTTTCCAAGTGTGATGATGTTAACACAGTAAATCATTCAGCTACAACTCTTGGCTTTAAGTAACTTGTTTGGCTGAAGCTTGTAACAGCCCCATCAGAAGAGGTACAACAGAGGACATCTGAGGACAGTCCAGGCAGCAGATTTGAAATGCTAGCTGCCGTCTTCTGCTGTGAACTGTTAGAATATGCACTTCATTTTTATTCTGAGCATACTAGTATGTACTTGCTCAGTTGCATCCTGAAAAGCAATGAAAAAAGTAGATGCTGAAACAGTTTTTTTTTTTGAAATTATTTTTCTTATCTTATTATTAGTAGTTGTATGCTCTTAATTGTGTTTTTCTTAACATATAGAATATGTTGGATTTCTATATATGTTAGTTTCTTTTAAAATGTAGCATTTTAGAAGTCCTAGGGATTATTCCATCAATGTATGGCAAGCTTTTATGTTTCAAAATCCTATGGAAGTCCTGAAAATCTATTTCAACCTAAGATGGCTGAGCTTGAACTGGACCACTGTGACTGTGCTTGTGCTGTGCACTGGTACCACAGAAATGTAATGGGCCTCATGAATAGTTTTGTTCATTTTATGGGTCTTCTGTGGTGAAGAATTGAGTTTTTGTGTCTCAACTACTACATAGTTGATGTGAAGCTTCCGAAGAGACTGGATCCTGTGGGGCACATTATAGCTGCTTAAAGCCTAAAACCACTGACCACTGAAATCCAGGAGAGATTTGTCCCTTCGGTTTCTTTTTGTGATGATTATGCCTGTGGACAAAGAGCAAGACAATCAGTAATAAATGTGTTGCATGAAATCTCTACAACATAGTTCTGGATGAGGGTTACAGTCATTTCATGACTGTAGCTAACCTATCCATCTGTAGGTCTTGAATGTGAACTGTTGTAAAATGTACTTTGCTTATGATATTTGAAGAAGAAATGAAGCTTTTAAAAACACACCTTCCTTTTCTCTTCATTTCTGACCTTCCTGTGTTTTGTTGGAGGCTTTAAATTTGTGGTTTTATTAAGAATTTAGTCAGTGTGTGCGTGTTTTGAGGGTGAGTTTTTTTTGTACGTGGTTTCTCATTTCGAATGTTTGTCTTCCCAGTCACTGAAGCTGGGTTTCTTAGCTCAGGGACTTTGTGCCTTCTTCCTTTGCAAGTCACATCCACTTGCACAGGTGAGACACGCGTGCTGTTCCCTGAGCCCCTGAGCACCTGGCTTGGCTGCGCATGCGCTGTGACCTGCTTTGAGCCATGGCGTTAGCAAACGTGTTCCTTCCTCCTTTTGGTCCCGTGTTTAGCCAGCTTTCATTCAAGTAGCAAGGAGGTTAAAAGCCTATGTCATCTGCACCGGGGTACAGACTTCCTTTTCACTCATGGTGTCCTCCCCTTCAAACGGTGACTTCTCAGCAGCGTCTGGCACTTGGAAGTGCCACCTGTGCCCTGGGGTTTGCTCCCAGGCCAACTTGCTTGGGAGCAAATTTTTCTTCTTCTCTTTGTGTGGCTGTTATGTTTTGAGGCCTGGAGGCTGAGACACAGAAGCAGTTGTGTAGATTAAAAAAAAAAAAAAAAGTATTGACTTTTTTCCTTAGGCTTATTGTTTAGTGATCCCTCAAGCACCCTTTCTGTCCTCCCCAGAGGTGGATTCTCCAGCTGCTTAAATTCAGGAGCTGTCACCCCAGCTCTGCTAGTTGGACTTTTCTCCCACTGCTCAAATTTCTCAGCATAATTTGTCTGCTGAGTCCAGGGAGTATCTCTCTGGAGTAGGTTTTCCCTCCATGGCTGATCTGAAAGGCTTTTTGGCCCTCATTAGAGCTGCCGTTTTCCAGAAGCACCTGGCACCAGCCTCAGAGCTCGCCCTTCAGTAGTGAGTATTTCACGTCAGTGAGCGTGTTCTGCTCACAGTCCTGAACAGCGAGGCAGTTCGGCAGATAGCCCGGGCAGGCTGGAAAGTCCCGGTGGTCCCTGATGCTCGTAGCATGGGGAGGGGGCTGACAGGGCCTCTGCAGGACAGAGCAGCCTGTAGGGAGAAGTGAGGTTTCCCTGGGAGGCACTTCCAGGCCTCAGATCTGGAACTTTCTGGTCTCTTTTCAATGCTGTATATTTGAGAAGTGCTGAATTTTCACAGGTCTCATGCCAACCAGGAGCCCTAAGGGGCTCTCTAATGTAGTAAGCAGCCAGCCAAACACAGGCAGCTGTGTAAGTAATAGTGATGGTCGATCTCCAGGTGATAGACACACACACACCAAGATGCCAGAAATGGCAGGTGGACCTGATAAACAAAAGTGTCTATCCAAAATGAGATTCACCTGGCAGTGGCCCATATTATCATAGTCTAGACAAACTTGAATAATGTTAGAAACCTACACCATCAGTGGCAGCCATAAGGGAAGAGTTTTCCAGCCTTTTTCCAGAAACGGGAATTTCTGCAGGCTAACCTTTTTCTGTCTTGAACAGAAACAAGGAGTTACAGCGCTTCTGTTTCCAGAATCTACTCATTTGGTCTGGAGCCTCATGCATGATTTTCTCCACTGCTGCTTCTCCTGTGAGCTTTCAGGAAGGCAAAGCCAGTGATTGTGGTTGTAATGAGCCTATGGACGTAATCACTTTGGGAAAGGAAGGCTGACTTCCTGCAGCTGGAAGGCAGTATTATGAATGTCGTTGTGCATAGCCACGAATCTTCTACTTTCCTGTCCCACTCTGGATACCCAGCCTGATGAGTTTCAGATTGAAAAGAACTGAGAGCCCAGGTGGTAGTACACACCTTGTATTACCCACACTATACGGCCTGTGGTCTTGTAAATTAGGAACACTTTCCAACAAATGCAGCCATGAGAGGAAACTCCTCTGAAGAGATCACTGGCATGTGCCAATGGAAAAAGGTCTTTATTTTCTTATTACTTTTGAGAAATTCAAACACAACTACCTTCTGAACATGTTACAGTTTCCCCCTGTGCTGCTGAACCATCAGTTGTAGCACAGGCTTCACATGCACCTGTTCAACAGCAACAATAATCAGGGAATTATGGAAGGAAGGAAAAAAAAAGTCTATCTTAAAGTTACCCAGAGAAGTTTGGAGGGAAAAGCTAATAAATATGTTTAATAAATGACTTATTTGTGATGGGCTTTTATATAGAGAGATATAAAAGGAGAACTGGTAGATAACTAAGTATGTTAATGACAGCTGTGACAAGCTGAAGCAACTTCAGTAATCTGGAAAGACAACTGAAGCACAGAGCTGCTTGCATGAGGTGCTGGAGGCTGGGAATGTCTTTGCTGTCTGTCTGAACATCCCACTGAAGTGCCATAGGGAGAAACTCCCACTGAACATAGGGAGCTACAGTCTTGTATAGCTGGTGAAGAGAGGATCACGAGGAGGATTCGGGATCCTGAAGTTAGATGCTTGAGTCAAAGCTAGTATCCCTTTGGAGTCTGCATGCCCAGTGAATGATGATAGGAGAGAAACACTGTTTCTTATTATATTTTTGTATAACTAAGTTTCAGGTCAATGTGCTACATTCATGTGTCCTAATCCAGTTAGGAATAACTCTGCCTAATTGTTATTTTTACCTTAATTTTCTGTTTATAGCTGTGTATTTAGGAAATTTTGTTTGATCTCTGAGGCTAAGGAGATAAAATCAAGGGAATTTGCCACTAAGGACTTGCTCTCTCGATTTGGTTGGTTAATTTTTTTAAGGTTTTTGGTTGGAGCTGTGATGGATCCTGAGTGGAGTCTAACATCCAAGCAAGGCGGTGTGGCAGTAGATGAACTAGACCACCATGAGCATGAAGGAAGTACTGGCTGAGACCAAAGCAGTGTGTACTTCAAGCATACGCTTCAGCAAATATTTGCACATAAGTGACCTTTTTTATTTGTTTACAGGTCCTTGATTACTGGACTGTTGAGGTCAGTAGTAGCTATGTGAGCACAGGAATGGGGGATCTGCCTGAGGGGAAAAGGTAAGTGCAGTTTTTATTCACTACTGAGTTCACTGGCCAAGAGTTTTGCTTCATAGGCTCCCTGCTGCTGCATTAATCATAGGTGCTGCTGACCTCACCAGTCCAGTTCACATTGGATCAGCTTGGGATGGATGGAATGCCGGAGATATCCGGGCAACTTCAGGATCTTGAAGAAAGGAGTGAAAAGACTAGATGTTGTACATAGACATTCAGGATGTTTTAGCCCAGAAATTCAGTCACTGTGGTAACATTTAGAGCCAAATACTAGGATCAGGTTTTGTGCTGTGTATTGTTCTTGGGTAGGAGGAGAAATTGGGCACAGAAAGTAGATTCCTTCTATTGTAATGAATGACTGGAAGATTCCTGGGAAAAATTATTGGTGCATGTAGCAGAAATCAGCACAGGAGCTCTCACATTGTGTAAAGCATTACACAAATAATGCCAGCTTCTGTTTAATTTCTCTCTTCTAGTAAATGGGAATGTGCTTTACTAAATTATTTGAAAGCTTGGCTGGAAAGGTACTATTTATTTTAAAAATATGACTTCAAAGGAGGGTTGCCTACACCTGTATGCTCTTTGTGATTGTGCATCCTAATGTCCTCCAGGTTCAGGGCTTCCCTCCTCTCCTGCCTCAAGCCTGCCATTTTACTAGGGAGGGTAAACAAAATGTTATCATGTTCAACAGCTTGTGTGCTTCTGCTTCTGAAAAAGCTTTAGTTTAAATGTATAATTTTTAGGTCATGCTCTGTTGTTGTTTTGCTTTCATTTGTGTCTGCTGGTGGTGACTTTTAAAGTAAAGAAAGATGTGGCTTGTGCTTTGGCTTTGATTCTGCCTATCCCCACCTATTTCTGAGTCTTTATTCCCTGGAGTCAACAGCTGTCTGTTGTATCATTCTGCAGGGCCTCTCCCTGACTCAAAGTTAATTGCTTTGCCTGACACCCAAGTACTATCTGGGTGATTAATCATTATCCTCTTAGATGTGGAGTGCTCCCTTGCACAGAAGGAGATGGTGCTCTGAGCTTACATACCCTGCAGTGCAGAAAAGATTTTTCCTGGTAGCTCAAGATCAGCAGGGCTTTCTCCTCTGCAATATTGATTTTATCTTTAGCAAGATCTGAGCCACCTGTTTAGAATATTTGTGTTTAGTCTATTCAGAAGTTAATTCTGAGTAATTGACCTTATAATGGTGAAACTTCTTAGGGACTTTTTGTATTTTCTGGTTTTCCTTACCTAGAAACTTAATGTGTTTCTGGCTGGCTTAGTAGAGTACCTGCTCACGGTCGTACGCTCCCTTGCATCTTTTATCCATGAGTATGGATTTGTGTGTGTGACTGTTTTTGCTAGACGGTTTGATGAGGTATAAGCACTTACGGCTGTGTGCTGGTTGGATGAGGGCAAGCATGTTCTGCTTGTTAGCCTGGCGTCTTTTGTATGAGTTCTACTTTTCTTCCTCTTTCCAGGATACGTGAAGTGAAACTACTTGCTAGGTGTGATGAGGACTTCTTATGGACCATTTTGCAACCAAAATATTCAGCTTTTCAGTTTAGCTCTGTCTAGCTGCAATGGCTTCTTTATCACCAGGTTATGCCTATGAGGAAGCTTCATTTGGACTGGGATGAGGGGAAACCATGCCTGCTACGTTGGCCCATGGAAGGGAGAACTGGAAGCGTGAGTGTTGAAGTAGCAATAATTGTACATCAGTAACCCATCTGCCACCCTTGACTTTCCTGGCCCATGTTGGTGCAAAGAAATCTGTGATCCAGGTGTCCTAGGCAGTCATGTTGGGAGGCAAGAATGCAGACATCTGGGGAAGTCTGTGCGCATACATGCACAAGAACTATCAAGTAATGAAATGCAATTATATTGGTGGATATTTTCATTAGGAGTTGGTTGTGTTTCTGTGGTGGGAAAAAATGTGATGGAAGGAGGCCATGCAAAAGGATACCATAGATCAATTGTGCAGATTTTCAGAATGATTGTTTTGGGGATGTATTCCACAGCTGTGCTCTGGAGGACAGGAGAAGATAAGAAGAACTGCTTTGGTGTATGGAACAGTTCCTTCTGCTTCTTTAATTTTTTTCTGGAATGGTAATATGTTTCTTGGCTCAATTCTTTCTTCTTTGTTAAATTTTTATCAAGTAGGGATGTGTGTTTCTTGGCGTAGATAATGTGGACTTGTATCATCTAACACCTACAGAGTATAACTGCTTTTCATCTGTGCTGTGGCAGTAAGAGAGAACTTCAAGAGGCCTGATTCAGGAATCCTTCACCAGCTTTCAGGCAGTGTGATTCCACTGACATTGCAGCAACATTAATTACTTTGCCTCATGATCTTGATAAACTACTAATTAGTACAGTACGTTACTGGAGATGTGAATCTGCTCGTCAGGTAATCATAGGTTCATATGAAAATAAGTCTTGTAGATATGGATGTCATACTGAGCTACAGCTGAAAAATACAACTTTGGGAAGATTTGTCAGAGAAGTTTCTGAGACTTCTGAGCTGGTATTTGAAGACAAAGCACGTAATATTTCTTCAGAAATGCTTCTATTTGTCTTCTGTGACATCTTGCTTGCAGAAGTGCTATCTCTTGCTTAAACTAAATGATTTAGTTAGTTGCAGTAAAACATAAAAAAGAAAATGCCTGTGTGCTTACTTCTCAGTCTTGTGTAAATATGTTCCCAATGTAGCTGAATCATTCAGAAGCGATATATGTCTCTCTTTGGTTTAGATTTCTGTTTGTCATATGTTATCAGCACTAAAATATGTGTATCCCTAAAGCAGTAATGGACTGAGAAGTGTTTGGTCTGCTGTGTCTCCTTCTCACCATTGCTCTGGTTTGGATTTCTTTTTGTCATGCATTATCAGTCACAAAAATACATACAACCCTGAGGCAACAATAGACTGAGATATGTTTGATCTTCCGCATTTCATTTTCACAACTGCTCTGTGTTCTGTACTCTGCAAATTTGTCCTGTTATGGGATCTGTAGCCATCAGTTTTCCAAAGTCATGGAAAATTTTGCCAGCGCAAATAACAGCTTGGGTTGCCTGTCTTAAGAAGTGGAACCCACACAGCGATTCTTTGTGCCATAGTAGCAATAAATCCTGAAAAAAACATATTTCATGCTGATATAAAGGGCAAAAGACATACAGCCTTGAACTCATCTTCACACTATTTCACATTATGGCAAAATGTTGTGCTGTGTCATACAGTTTGATAGTCTCACAGTTGAATTACAACAAGCCTTTTGTTAAGTTAAATAAATACACATAGCTATTTTACTTTACCACTCAGCAGGCTTGCTAACTTAAAATGCTGCAATAAGAAAATGCCTGTCATACTGTTGAAAGGCCTGACTTGCACATTGTGAGACCCGAAATGTCAGATGTGCTGGTTTATGCTAAGTGAACATAAGACTGGCCTGTAACTCCTGGATTCATTGCTTCCTGGTGACCTGACTTCAAAGTAACTGTGGCACTTCATGCCTCCACTTGTCATTCTGCAATGTGGGGCTGATGTTTGCTTGCGTTTTTGAAAGGCATTCTGGGACTCATAGGTGAATAACGCATTATTTAAAAACTAAAAAAAAAAAAAAAAAAAAAAACTATAATTCCATCAGTCATGATCTGCTCAACATTACAATTTCTGTGAATATTCTTCATAGTCTGATTTTCAGTTTCTGAGGCTTCCTCTATAGTCAGATCTCTTTCCTTCCTCTTCCCATGCGTTTGACGGGCGGTACCCTGGTGGCAGTAGTCAGTCCTGTCTGCAGCGATGCCAGATGCTCAAGCCCTACTGAAAGGCTTGTAAATTGTTTGTTGCAAATTTTATAATTAGTGGTTGTTACATAATTTCCACTTGGCCTTGTAACTGTAGGTAATTCTACTTAACTAGGAACACAAACCATGCATTAATAGATACATATCTACAAGTTGTCACACTTATTGTGCAGAAGAGATACCTAAAATCAACCCAGCTCTATGAGTACATTTTTAAGATGCATCTCAGCGGACTAATGTAGACTTAACTTCCAGAACTTAATCTGACATACTGTATCGTTAACTGCTGTTATTCTTCAGTTTCTCCTGCGAGCCTTTTCTGTTCCTTACAAGCAGTTGGCACAAGATTCATTAAAGGACTTTGCCACTAATTTACAGCTAAGCTTGATTTTTCTGCTATGGCATACTGAAACAGTACTTGAAGAGTCTATACGTCTTAGCAATTAAAAAGTCCTTTAAACAAAGAACGAAGAGCAACATAATCTCCGAGTGAGCAGATCAACGTGGATGTGAACATGACAATGTTGGAAAGGTGTGTCATGCTCTACCTGAAGGTAATGAGCAATAGGCATTTGCAGTGCTGAAAGCACGTGCTCTGCATTGGAAGCATAGGTGGTGGGAAGCTTTTCTAGTTGTTACATTACTGCAGTAGGTCACAGGCATTAAGGTCGGGGATTCTGCTATTGAGGAAGTCATCTTCAGTAGCAGGAGTAGCAGCATGCTGCTAGAACAGAGACTTCCTCCAAACCTTATCGACATGTAAACCTGCCATCAGCAGCTTTGCAATGGAATGTACAACGTTTTTATAGGGAAAAATGCTCTAGTATTCTTATTTTATTAGTTTCTTACCATGTACAAATATAAATGGTATTAACTGGGAAGGTAAGAGTGGGTAATAAGAATTCAGAAATCTAGTCACCTGTGAGCTGTTTGGTCCTTCATTGCCAGTTCTTAGTGCTTCATTAGAAGCTCTTATTGCTGGTTTCTTTCCTGCTCACAGTTACTCTTAGTGCTGAGTCTAATGAGTTGTCCTCCAGTCGATAATTAGTTCTGCCACCTGATGCTGTCCTTCTGCAGTACTGTTAACAGTTCAAACTGTTTTGATTTAGGAAAGAACATCAGAGATGTTTTAAAAACATAAATAAAGTAGTCCTTTTCCACTTTTGAATGACAATTCAATTATGTGTAGCTAGGTTTTGCTATAATTGGTGTTTCAATTATTTTGCTTTACGGAAACTTTAAAAGATCAGGTAAAATGTGACCAGGTTATAGGGAAAAACAAGATGGGACATAATTATTACTTTGCAGCGTTTCCTCGGAGAGAGCATGGTGAGGATTCAGAGCTCCCTCTCTGCTCTACTGTTAGAACTGTTGGTTGTCCTCAAACATGAAAATTGCTTTATAAATTTTCTCTGTGTAGGCAGAGTAATGCTGCAAGTGCAGAGCTTGTGAAGTTTGTATTGCAGAGATATTCTGGTCTTAGTTGTTTCTCGTGGTGGTGGTTTGTGGCAGGAATCTTTTCTCATAAAACTTGAGCCCGACATTAGAACGTCTTCTCACTTTGAAACAGAGCGTGGCTTCATTTTTAACTGTAAACCTTTCAGTTTTAAGGACAATCTGCTTGTCAGTGGATGCAGGTACAAAGGAGGTATATAAAATTAACAAGAGGCTCTCCATAGTAGCTGGGCTTCAGAGTACAAAAAAGATGAGGAACTTAGAGGCTGAAAGGCAGCACACTTCATTGTCTGCTCAGTAATCTTACAACTTACAGTGATTTATTGCAACTGGTGCAGTGCGATTCACAGGAAAAGCAGACTTTGTCTTAACAAGGATATTTGCTGCATCTACATTAGCTAGAATGAGACTGACAGATATGCCATTTTGAATGACAACTCTTAATTCATCTTAAAACTGCTTGTTTTCACTTCCATGCTGCCCATATCCAGTAAGAGGAGACTGCCAGAAAAGAAGCGCAGTTACAGAAGGGCATTTTGGATGCTCATCTGTACTTCCTTTTCATCTTTAGGTAGTGTAGAGTTTCCAGGGTCTTGTAACAATCACAACTTACTGAGAACATCAGAATGTCTGCTTAGCTTTGTCTGCAGGCTGACTTCCAGCTCTCTTAATTCTCCACTACTAATATGCCTGAGCACAAACACAGGCCAGGGAAGAGCCTCTCTGCTGGGGAAGTCCCAGGACCTGTGCTCCTCTCACGCTGTGAGCTGGAGTTCTCGCATCCTTGTCCTCTGAGTGCTATTATTAATAGCAAAGTAAAATCTTAAATAAAGCAAACCTGTCAGCAGAATTACGTCTGCTGCTTGGAAGACATCTGTCCGTTAGAATGTGTCTAAGAGACTGCAAGTTGTCAAAAGCTGGAAACCACGAAGGTAGCATCTCCCAGGCTTTCCTGGGATTTTCTGTCCTCCACCAGTCTCTCCTCCAAGGCCTTGGGGCTTGCAGCCTTCTTTTTAAGAAACTCTTTGGCAGTCCACTGCTGTGAGAAGATTTAGCAGTAATTTCTTCCCACCTGTGCCTGATTAGTTTTGAGACTCCTCAGCTTTTGCCCTTTAGATGTTGGTAATGGAGTAGTTGTTCTGTTCCTTTTTTCCCTTTAGTGCTTGACAGCTACTGTTTGTCTTCTTCCACTAATGCAGCAGCCTCAT
The DNA here is from genome assembly GCA_013399475.1 of Chauna torquata. Classification (NCBI taxonomy): domain Eukaryota; kingdom Metazoa; phylum Chordata; class Aves; order Anseriformes; family Anhimidae; genus Chauna; species Chauna torquata. The sequence continues at coordinate 96,279 of VXAL01018196.1, read as the reverse complement.
TCTTCACCTGTAACATCTCCCTTTTGTCAGCACAAGCAACTGAGGGAAGTAAATACACACCGAAATAGGCTAAAGTACCCTTGTATTCCTTGACAGCTTGAGTATTACACCGTGAATCATGACCTCACCCCACAGTTGTGACTGCTGATTTAAACTATCACAAGTCATTTCCAGGAGTAAACCCACATGGCCTGAAGAAGTTCAGGACTGGTTTGATGAAATTTCCCTCTAATAAGGGCAGTCTGGTGCAAGCTCCTTGTAGTGGTCAAAACCCTTTCTGAGACTTAACCACTGTACCTGAGAGATCCTTACCTGGGCTTCCTCCATCTTGTCAAGTCGATCTCCTGTTACAGTTGCATTTCACTGACACCAAGCAGCTGTCGTTGAAATGGTAGAGGGGAAGCTCCAGACCCTAGGGAGGACTTGCATGGAAGCTTCATGTTTGAAGGGCCACTTCTCGTAAAGCAAACAGTGTGCAGCTCTGGGACTATAGACTCAAGTCTTAACCTGTGTGTACTGGAACATCCTTGCTCTCCCTAGCATACAAAACATGCATGCCATGGACACTATCTTGAGGAGGAAGTTGTACATTGATTTCCACCCCCACCCCAATCTCCAATGCCGCAAATATACACACCGTTTATTTTTCTGTATGGTCAAAAATGTGTTTCATTATCTGTACATGGATCACTTGTTTTAAATGTAGCATGTAGACACAACATTGTGTAGGAAATCTACCGTGGAAAGAAAGAACATTCACTATGGCTTGTATATTTTCATTACGATGATACTTATACTTACAATCACAAATGCTACTTGCCTTACAATGATATAATTAAAACTTATTTTTTAAAATCAGGTCTTAGGCTGTTAAAGGCTTGCAGGGCTTTTGTTTGTTATTTTTAGAGTAATAGTTATAAAGCCCTTTAACTGGTACCTGTCTTCCAAGAAATGATCCTGTCTCTTGCATAAGTGGGTAACTAAATATAGTAATTTGTATCAAAATATGGTTTTCTGCATTGATAGTTCCAACGTATTTACACGTTGCAAGCACAAAATTACTGGGAATGTAAACTAGACAGAGTATTTTTATGAATGGCTTTCCAGAGTAGTACATGAACACATTCAATGTTACTCCACAGTTTTTCCTCTAAAATACTGTTTGCGTTGAAATTAGTCTTATGTTCTAGATTAATTTTTGAAATAAATGACAAGTGGTAAATAAGAAGATGCATTCTTCTCTTCATCTGAAGCTGCATGTTTGGAATCTGTTGCTGGACTTTCAGTTAACTCGGTGAAACATAAAGCAGTTTACAGAAAAGTATACTGGCTCAACTGTTTTAAACAATTGCACTTGTAGAAATTGACACAGTTAAACCCAAGTTGTTTCTTAGTTGAAGATATAGGGCTTTCAGGGCTAACTTAAAGGCATGCTTCTAAAGTTCAGCTTCTAAAGCTTGTTCCTGTTTGTTTTAAATATCACTTCCCTTAGGGCTATCATAAGCTGGATAAAGCATCACTTTACTAGGACAGAAAAAGTGGTTTATAAACCAAAATGCGAAGTTGGAAAGGAGTATTCATTTTCTATGCAACTTTCAAATCATAACTTTGTCCTCTGAAAATAAAATTTCTCTGCACAGGAGATCTTTGCTGTTCCTTGAAGTGTTCAGCTGCTGCTGTTGTGGAGTTTGGGGTATGTAGGTTTTCTTCTTGTATTGTGTTTGGTTTTTTTTGTTTGTTTGTTTTTAAACCATGTAAAGATTGCACTGTTCTTAATGCTGGCTTTCTGGCATAAATGAATGGTTATGCAGATGGGTCCTGCCAAATCTTTCACAGTAACTGTAGACAATACCTCCCTGCTGGAAGTTGCTGTTTGCTGAGCTGAGTCAGCGGAACGAGCTGGACGGCTGCTCTGCTGCTGCTCAGTTACTGCCTGTGCCGATCCTGTGCCTTAGCACGAGGCCACGTCAGCCACCAGATGACAAGTCCAGCGTGGGAAAGGAGTTGCTCGGGTGCGGGTACGCATCCTGAACCCCTGCCTTGTTGGAAGGGGAGGAGCTGGGGAAGCAGCTGCTTATATCTCCCTGTGACTGGCCACATTCATCTGCCTCTTTTTCCCAGCAGATGTATTGTGCATGCTCTGCGTGTGCTAAGGGAAGTCTACAGCAAAGCACTGCTTATATCAATTACAATTTATTAAAACTAAAAGCTTCACTTTCAAAATAAAGTGAAGTAAGGCTTGTCTTATGTGTTTACACAAGCCATCATAAAGAAAACTGCTATGTTGTACTTACAGTTTTTGAGTGGAAGAAAAAATGCTCTTATTTTTCTGAAGTGGGAAGCTCAGTGATATGGTTTAAAAAAAAAAGTTACACTGAGTTGTACACAAATATATGCTGCTTCACTGTTTCACAATGAAAGATTTTCCACAGCTTGTAAGTTCACAGAATCTTTGCAAATAGTGCTTGATTAAAATTAATTCAGAAACAAAACAAATTAAGGCTTTCTACTTTGGTGCTTGTGGTAGTTTTTTCGTAGCTTTTAGGGCTGATAGTTAATCTTATTTTCTTTTAATGGTTCAAAAATGCACTTCTTCGCAATTTCTGGTACCTGACAGGTATAGAGAGCCATAGCAAATTCAATTTTGAAAATCAGTGATACTCCTGCCCCTGCATGTGTGCATACACGCAGATTTTTTGAGAAAGCTTTTCTTCCCTTTTGGATTTCCTAAAAAATGCTGTTCCAGAAATAACTCATCTGTTCCTGTCTGGTTCATTTTAGAAAAAAAAGAGAAAATCCATTTCAATGTTGAAAGTTGCAAGTTATTAAATACAAATTGATAGCTGTGTAAGTGACCCCCAAAAAAGGCTTCTTAACTCCTTTGCTTAATGAAACTGTAGGTGTAGGTTAGCAATCCACTGCTTTGCTTGTATATTTTGAAGAAACTATCACTGATGAGCCAGATCAATTAATTACCAGTTCAGTTGTTACATTTTTATGTTGCTGTCTTTTAGATGGGTTTACTTCAGGAATCGTTCAATTTAGTGTTTGGAAGTAATCTGAAACAGGGTAAACCTTAGAGCCAGATCTGTGCTAGGTTAGGGCAGCACGAAGGGAGTAACTTGTTTGAAACATGCTAGCTTTCTGGGATGGGATCTACAGCCGTGAGCTCCGAGCACAGGTTCCCAGTATGGCACGTGGTGAGCGGGAGCTGCCTCGGAAGGGCACCCAGGAACCAGGGCGGCAGGGTGGGGAGATGCGACCAGGCACCTCGCAGCCGGGATTAGCAGGAACATATGCTGGCTGTAAGTAAGTCTGGGTATGCGTAACTAATTCTAGGTTGCTGGAAAGTGTGAACTGTGATCTGACCCCTGTAGGACCAGGCGTGCTCTTCTGCTTTGGACAACTGCGATATCTTTGCTTCAAGTTCTCTGGATATTTATCTTGATTATTAAATCCCACTATCTCCTGACTTTGCCACTCACACTAAATTTTCTCTTTATGTGTTTTTGGACTAATGTAATCTTGAATAATCTTAAAATAACTTTGGATAAAGTATGTATTTTTAAATTTCTTCACAAAAGGAGCTGTTCTATAGTACTAATGTTGAGGCTGAAGTTGAATGGGGACCCTGTAGCTGAAGTGGTTCTAACACTTTTAAATATTAGTTTTCATCTGACCTTGAAAACTTTCTCAATTCTGTTTGCTTTCATGTAAAATTCTCTTTCCCTTCCTCCTATTCTAAAAATTTTCCTGGAGAAGAGGTATTTTTCCCCCTCTAGCTCTCCTACTTACTCTTTTGGTGACCACGGATTGTGACATGTCTTGTATTGCCCTCTACATACGGGTATTAGTTGGTAGAGCTGAATACTTAAAATTTTCTGGCTGTGAATAATATTTGTTTTATTTACTCTGTATGTGTTATCAATTCTGTTAAAGATTCCTGCAAATTTTTATGTATGATTTCAGGTTTTTGCTTAACTAAGCTTCATTTTAATAAACTGAGTAATAAACTAAACAAACTAGGTTTTATTTTAATAAACTTTCACACTCTACCCTGTAAATGGTAGGTTCTTGTATATCTTGCCTCAAGTTTCCTGGCTCACTTTTTCCCCATTTTGTAACCACCCAATTTTCAGGTTAAAAAGATTCCCTGGCTTGCAGAATCCCAGTGTAGGAAAAGAAATACAGTGATGAATAGTTCCTTTGTGATTACTCAATTTGTTGGATAAAATTCATGTGCTTCTGCTATGATAGGTGGTTTCTTTCTGCTATTCTTGCCAGATACTGCCCTGGAGATGTCAGAAAAAGGTCTTAGCACTTTTGTTATGCAAGAATTGTGCTCTGTTGGCATCTTTTTTTTGTTGTTTTTTTTTTCTTTTAGTGATTTGGGTTTTCATCTGTAGCTTTTAATCAAAGGAGAGTGTATGTATGTGATGCAATTCACAAAGGCTAATGCTATCTCAGTTGGTTTTACATTTACAATATGACAGTTGAGGTGGCACTTTTTTGTTGTTGTTTTTTATTTTTTTGGTGAATAATAATTCTGTGTTCTTCATCCTTACTGACATACACAACAGTGAAAAATCTTCAGGTGGATAACAAAGATTTATTCATCACAGCTCATTAAGGTAAGGTTATTGTACACAATTGAAACAATCAGTGAAGAATTTCATTTATTTTCCTTCAGATTCTTCTGGGGCTTGGACTCCTTCACAGTTGGATGCCATACAATAAAATAGGTTTTTGGTGATGATAATAATAATAATAGTCACTCTGGTTTGGGTCAGTGGCTAGATAGGAACATAAGGGTCTGCAACAACTTTATGTGTTATTTGTTCAAAGTACAGGTTCTGTAAGAAGAACCAGCTCTTTCTGCTTTGAAAAATTAGTGTTTAAATAAAGTACAAGACTTTGGTGAAGTCTGCTGATGTTAGACCCCCAGTCTAGAGGAGCTGCACTTCAATCTGCTGGTTACTGTGATTTGTGTTCTCACGAATTACTGTGCTTTCAGTGCTAGTGGTTTGTCCCAGTGCACTGAAGTATTTCAGAGCTCTGCTGTAGCTGGGTGCAGTTGTGCCGCTGCGAAGAGCTGGACTTGTGCTAATCTGATGTAGGGGAGAGACTGAAATGGGAGTGTGTGCTGCCAATCATCCTTGATATAACTTCCAGTAACCAGTTTTAAACTGCTGTTAATGCCTTCACTAGATATGCGTGGTGGGTGGAAAGCTTAGATATTAGAGGGGGCTTGAACCTTCCCCTGATATTTGCACTCAAGCAAGAGCTGTTTTAATGAAGATTTTAGCTTTATCTGCTAGGCAAGTGGTTAGTGTACTAGAACAGTGTACAAATGTGCTGCTTTCTCAAATATTTCCCATTAGCTTGTTTAATGAGGCACTCTAATATCCCCTCAGGCTGACTGTCATTATTGAAAACCGAAGTGTTAACTGTAACAACAGAAAAGGACTCTACAAGACACAAGAAGGCTTAATTTTTGTTGTGGTGAATCCTTATAATTGGTGATGACTTTACAATATGTTGCGGAGCTGTCTGTAGAATAGAGATGCCTGACGCAGCTCATGTATATGTTCGTGAAGCTAATGTCTTTTAGAATAAATACCTGTTGCAGTTCAAATGTGTCCTTTGTTCATGATAGACGTTCTTCTCCCTGCAAACTACTTAAATGATTCTTCATGAGGCTGACAAGAATATAGGATTATTGTGGAACTCACTGCTTCTTTCACAAAGTTAATGAGTTTCTTGCCCTTATCCTCTTGAATATTACTACCCGGATGTGAGCAATGTTCTAAAATTATCTGTTGACAACAGTGTCAGAAACAAAGTATAAACCTTAGAGCATAATTTGTGGGAATGCAGCAGAAAGAAAATACTCGATGAAAGTCTCTTTGTCTGTATAATCTGATATACTTCTGGAATCAATAGTGTTTCAAGGCACTAAATTTAAATTGTATGTCCAGTGTCCAAGATGTAACAAGTTCATCAGATTTCCTATTTAATTAAAACCAAAACAATACACACACCTTAAATTTGTGTTCAAATTTTCTCATGGCATAACAAAATCTCTTCAACTGTTTATTAATATTTCATTCCTGATTCTCTTTTCCATGAACTCACTTAATCAAGTGGCCTCCACAAATCCTGTCTGTGGAGCCATTTGCTACAGCTGCTTGGAACCCTTACAAGTAGCACAGTCTGCCACAGACAGCTTCTTAATGAAGTGAACTTTAAATTTGCTTGCATTAAAGTTTAACATTTTAATGATAGTTCACTCTTACCAGTTCATTTTAAGATGTATGAGAGAGTATATGTTAACCAAGATAATAGTTATGTTTTTTTAAGTATCTCAGTGCAGCTTTATATGTTAGCAAAGAATGCCTTGTTCCCAGTGAGTATTCTCCTGAAAGGAAAGGTTTGAGTAATTTCTGTTTCTGCTTATTTATGGGAACCTCTAACAGTACAAATTTCTGTAATGAGCTGTGACTGTTCTTTGTTGTTAATGGAGATTAATGGCTCTGTTACTGTACTGTGAGAGCACTGAAACAGGACTGGAGATATCTTTGCTATTTGTTTTTTGCGATTTGCATCCCGAGTTTAGTTTTGAACTGATGGCCTGGAGTCCCACAGTGGTTCAGGCCAATCTCTGTTATCGTATGTGGTTCTGCTTGTGGGCCACTGCGGGCTTTGGATCTCATGGTGAACTGTTTAAGGGAGATAAGTGGTACAAAAGCCTGAGCAGGCAGGGGAATACCTTCTGAGCTGGTTGTGTTCTCTGGTTTACCAGCGGGTTCGGTTGTGTTGGTGCAAAGGGTCGGTACGAGCTGGTGGGAAGGAGGGACAGAACAACAAAAAATGATGCACAGACACACCCGCTCCTGGAAGGGTTTCCTTAGCGCTTCTAGTTAATGACCAGCCCTCTTTATTCCCAAGCGTGAAAGGCTGAAAATTATGAGTTGTGTGATGTGTTGTTTCTTTGTTTTTATGAGCCTTTCTGGTAGTAATCACTACAGCAATAACAACAACAACAAAAAAATGCCAAGAATTCTTCCCAATATTTTTGCTGCTGCTGAAGCTGGTTATTTGTTGATGCTGCTGAAATGACAGACACTTACATCCCTGGTACCTTAGAGCTTTTTTATTATGTTAGGAGTAAAAGTGCATCTCATTCAATATCCTGTCTCCAGCTTTTGTTGCTCGTCTGTTGTTTATATGATGCACCTTCCCTCCTGTCTGCTAGGTATGATCTGAGCTGTAGTGGAAGTCCGAGTTGTTACAGAATATGTTTATATTCATCTGATCTTACCAAAAAAAAAAGTCGTCTTAATTATTCTATCTCCCTAGTATTTATTTCCAAATGCTTTTTTATGAACAAGAACTTGGATTCCATCTTTAGTCCTTTTGTTTCGCAGCATTAATCTCATTTCTTAAAATATATTTTTAATTCTCCTAATTATCTTAGGGGTTGCCCTTCACGACCTTTTTAATTCTCCTGTCAGTAGGCTTGTTGACTTTATTCCTCAACTTCTTAATGAACTCTTTATAATGCATACGTGTTCATCCTGAAAATACCTTTCTGGATGTTCATGTGATTCTAAGATGCCTTTTCAGACCTGCTTTCTATTGATTGTCTTAAAATTGAGCTGTGCACTCTCTCTCGTCTCTGCTTTCCAGTGGTAAATCTGCAGATTACAGTAGCAGCTGTAGTAATCAGTGTCTTTAGTGACTATTTTAGAAGTGGAAAAAATTTTCTGTCCATCATGTCATCTAATGTTTCCTGTGCAACAATTAGCTGCATCTTGTGGTCTAAATTTAAAGAACCTTCTATTATATGAGGTTCAAAGGCTAATGTCTCAGTTACTCCAGTGGATAAAGATTGGGGTGTCTGCTGTCTCATCTCGGATTTCATAGCTGTGGTGCACAATGTCGAGCTTAAACTTTCTCTGACAGGCTTCCAGTTAATTGTTTTCATTTTCTTTTCCTCACATCTTTTCACTTTCTTGCTTAATTAGTTAGGTAGTAATATACTTGCCTGCAGCAAGAATCTTTTATTTGGTGTGAGCAGTTTAACAGTGAGAGCATATTAGAAAATATCATCTAAGCGTAAATGAAAGCATTCTCATATGAAAGATAAAGAAAAGATTACATTGCAGCCATATTTACTTTGCTGGCAAAGCTGTTCTTTGCTTTCAGATTTGATTAATATCTGTCCATTAAAATAACTACATAATGAATGCTGGTTATGTATTTTAGATATTTTTATAGTTGATTAACATTTAATTTGCTCTCCTAGGCTGTAGTGGGTCTTAAGTTGAAAGAAAAAAATCTGAAGAATGCATTCTAAGGCAGCTGAAAGTGAAATTGTATTGTGAATAATGTTATAAAGTCTAAAATATTATGTTTTTTTCTTAAAGTGGTGTGAATTTTCCCTTAATTTGGTCTGTCTCAGAATAGCTTTTTCTAGTTATTATTATTTTTATATTCTTGGTGATTATTTTAGAAGTAATTTTCCATTTGTGTGTGAGTGCTTGCTGGATGGCAGCTGATTAAACTGGGAAGGCTTTCCTAACCGTCTTCCCTCATTTCCTGAAACCTGCTGCTCTCTGTTTCAGGCTCAGAGTAGCAATGCATGTGTTTTGGTATCTAAATGATAAATGGAAATAAATGACACAATTTTTTTTTCTGCTGAACTGAGCTTTTTGTTTAGATGCTTTGAACCTAAAGGTTTTGGGAAACTCAGTAGAGGGAGTAAAGTCAGAGTACAAGGCAAGACAGCAACGTTGTGAAAAGTGAGAAAGCTGATGTGGAAGTCACAGAATCACAGAATGGTGCTGGTTGGAGATCATCCACCCATGGAGATGGTTAGAGCATAGAATCGTAGAGTGGTTTGGGTTGGAGTGGACTTTTAAAGATCATCTAGTTGCAACTCCCTGCCATGGGCCAGGGCATCTTCTGCTAGATCAGCATGGTCCTGGGCAATCTGCTGTAGCTGACCTTGCTTGAGCAGAGGGGGCTGGGACAGATGATCTCCAAAGGTTCCTGTCAACCTAAGCAATTCTGTGCAATTCTGAGCTAACACTCTTAACTCCTTAGGTTTTCCTAAGAAATCATGTGCTGTTCATTGCAGATTTGAAAATAGATAATTACAACTCTTGTATGCCTGCTGAATACCTGGTGTCAGTGGATAGCTTGTGACTGGACTGAGGTTGTGCAGGCTTCCTCCTTCCCAGCAAAGTCCTGTAGCCATTAACTTTCTGGCAAGAACACAGCAGAAACAGTAAACCTCTTGCTCTCATGGCATCTCTTATTCAAGACTCTTTACAAAGGTGTTTTAACCTTCACACTACCCTTATGTTACCGCAGCAGGCTTTAGTTTTTCAGTAAATGGCAGGTGTTAGGTTACCCTCAGCTAACAGTGGTTCTAGCAGTGCTCTGGGGCTGATGGCATGCTCCAGGGCTGCACATAGCTGTTGGTCTGTTGAATGGCATGGCTCTGCTTTTTGGGTGCCTCAGAAACAAATTTGGCTGGCATGTTTTGAACAAGATTTCTCTGCAGATCCCATGTAAAATTAACCTTCAGAAAGAGTTGAATGCGCTAAAATGCCCCTCAAGTGTAAGCTTAAGTGTCCCAGCTTTTGAAGCGCCATATTTTTTCTAGCTGGCTTCTGCGATGCGCTCCTGTGACTGAGGAGCTGTTATGCCATCAGCTGACATGAACTCTAGGTGGAAAATCGTAATATTATGGAGAACCTTCTTGTAAATTCTGCATTTCACCCTAAACAAAGATGTGCAATAAAAAAAAAAATAGATTTTTGCAGGGCTAATATTGGTTTCCATTGTGTACATCTTTTAACTGCTTTCCAGTAAAATGCATGTACAGACCCTGTCATCGTTACCTCTCAAAGCAGCTTCACTGGATGATTACCTATTTCAGAGGTGGCCTTCTTCGGAATACATGATATTTTTCTAAAGCTTTTAATGGTATCCATATTTGCAGGCCATAGGGAGGGTGAATATGCAGGACTGACTTCCACTAGCTTCCAAGAGAAGGATGTAAGGCTGGTTTTCTTCTTGTCTCTCAAAAGAGGGAAACAGAACAATATTTTTCTTCCCTGTACATATTGCCAGATGAAGTTCTGATTCTATACCTGCAAGCTGCTTGCTGGAGGAAGTTGGACTCCCATATCATTCCTACTGCTCTGAATTCAATCACCTTTCATATCCGTGCCACTCTTGTAGTCAGCAGGGAAGGTGGTTATGGCCCATCTGATAAAATAGTCACTGGCAGGCAGAGTGTTTTCTTTCCAGTTCTGAGGCATTGTGGCATTTTAGTGAGGATTGCTCGGAGTACGGTAGTGGAGAGCAGAATATGAATGGTCTCAAAAAAAACCCTACCAAACAAACACAAAACTGAAACCGTCCAGAGATATCAAATGTCTCTGGTCCATGAATTGCCAAACCTGGTGATTATTGGAAACCTGTTTAGGATGCATCAGGGGGACCGCTTGGTGCTCGTTCTGCTGCTGAGCCTTTCCAAGGTCTCTGTGGCTGGTCCATGGTTGATGGTTTTTGTTTTGAGAAAGTAGATGTACTCCTACGCTTTCCTGTAAAGGCCTTTCCATTATGTGTGTGCTATTTCCATCACTTTAATTGTGATTAGTTAAAACACTAATGTGAAAGATGCAAGAGAAATATCTCTAATGGTGGGGCGTGTTTGAAAATTTGGTTCTATATCGCAAAGGGCTATTTGGATGCTTTTCTCCATGGTGCATTCTAGTCCTCTTTGAAAAAAGATTGAATAAATTTTTAATGTTTTTTCCCTGACACTCTTATGCATTTTTTTGTTGCCTGTGGGTTGCTCAGTCAATAGCAGCAGGAGGCACCAGCATGTCCCAGGAGCTCTGCTGGGAACTGGGCTATCGCGTGGAGCGGCTGCTGCAAGCATTTACCCATCAGAACAAAAGATCTTCTGATGCTGTTTTATTATTAAACAATCTGTATTTGTCTCTCAAGCTCTGGGAGGCTCCAGCAGCTCTGTCGGGCTAACCTTGTTGCTGCGGATGGTTTTGTGCTCTCACTCTGGTGAGTCCAGCCAGGCAGTGGGCACCTGCCCGACCCTCCGCAAGGCATTCACACGACAAAGCGTTGCTGCCACCGCGTCTGTTGGGAACCATACCTGTGCTTCAGGAACGCGTGCACCCAGTGAGGCGACCCCAGCTCCTGCCTGGGGGGTGGCATTGGCCAGCGCTGGCATGGATGCGATGGGGCTGCCCCTGGGAGGACGGGCTGGAGGAGGTGGTGTCTCCATGGCTGGTCGGGCTGTGCTCGCTGTGCTGAGGTGGTATCTCAGCTGGCTTCAGGAGAAATGTGGTTCTGTGAGTGTGCCGCCAACGTATTTCCACTTTTTACCAAAAAAATTATCGTTGGATGTCGCTGTTGGTTCTTCTAATGAAAAAGGGATACAAATTTCCATTAAATGAGTGTGAATGTGTTGGTGGATATGGACCACCAGAGCATATGCTGCACCCAGCTCTGCTCTTTATACGTAACTGAACTTCTGTTCTTATGGTTTGTGTATGTGTGCATGTGTTTGTCTGCCAAATGGGCATTTCTATCTTTTGCACAAATGGCTCATGTAGAGCCAGCACTTAACTCATAGGAAATGCTGCCAATATTAAGACAGAATAAAAGGCATCCATGCTTTAGCTTCAGTCCTTGCTTCCTTATGGTGGTAGAACTTTTAGTATGGTATATGGGGTAATTTTAAACTCCAGAAAAGTCAAGAAATAATCCATTCTGTATAACAATAACAACAGCGCTGAGAACACTTTGCATCTTTTGATGTAAAAGCTTTAGTAGCCACTTTGCCTTTTGTATGCTTACTTGGATCATAGCTTCTCTTTGTTTCAAAACTATAAATGCATGCTTTTTATTTAACATTGGTGTACATGCAATGTGCATTAGTGACTTATTCCTTGTATTGTTGCATCAAACTTTGAATCTGGAATACAGTCACTAGCAGCCTGTGTGTGTGCCCATTTGCTCTGGATATTCTTCTGGAGTTCAGTAGGTGTATTTTCTTCCTTGTCATCTTTTGGAACCTGAAAAATCCAGTTCTTACAGCTTGTTCCCTTTAAATAGTGTAATATTTTATGAGAAAAAAGGATCTAATATCTCTTTCAGTTTCATAAATGTAACTTAATTTATTCTTGTAGGTGTAGCATCTATGACAGTGCCTGTGTACATCGCAGAAGTTGCTCCACCACACTTAAGAGGCAGATTAGTCACCATTAACACTCTGTTCATCACTGGAGGGCAGTTTTTTGCAAGTGTCGTGGACGGAATCTTCAGCTACCTCGCAAAGGATGGATGGAGGTTTGTGAGTCTTCATTGCTAAAAGCAAAAAATTGGCGTGGTTATGATTTGGGCAAGACTAGATAAATAATTGAAAGAAGTTGTAGTGGTTGACAGCTATCGTAATTCATGTTGGTTAAATAAAGTTCACATATAAAGTGGTAAACTTCATACTGAAATGGAACTTTAATAATTAACTCTTGCTAAATAATATACATACTGCTTTCACTTAAGTTTAATATTCACAGTATGTTTAGGTTTTCTGACTTTACTAAACTTTAAAATAGATGAGCAATAAATATGCATCAACAGGCTTGAATGATTGTCATGATGTTTATAAAAGTGGCTTGCCTTTTGCATTTAGAATAATTGCATGCTGATTTTTCAAAAGGCAAATTTTCAGCGATTGTGACACTGCATGCTCAAAATAGAGGTGTATGTTGAATATTCTTAATTTGAGCGGTAGTGATCTAATCAGAACTGAAGTGATAGATATTATAGTATAACTTCATCGTTAAAAGTTTGGGTTATATAGAATAATATGACTCTCTTTTACTCTACTTTCTGGATATGATGTTCTTTCTGTAGACATTGCTCAGCGTTTCTGGACCTACCTAGGACTGCACCTACCTTCTTTACGGTGATGTGTCATTTGAAGGGCGATTAGACATTTCTGTGACTCAGTATTTTACTTGCAGCGCTGATGTGAAAAAATAATTAACAGAAAAGCGTAGGAGGAATAACTTATACTACACATTCGAGCTTCTGGAAACTTGTGCTTAATTATGTGTGCTGTTTTCTTGAAACTCTCTTGGGAAAGGAGTGTATGTTGCTGTGAGGTCTTCAATTCTGTTGCTACAGCCTGGAATCATTTTGCTATTTGAAAATCCTAATTTAAAGGATCCTCCACCCCCCAAAAAGCTTGCCATGTAAATATTATTGTTCGCTGGCTTCTGATGGAGCTGAGTAAGGATTTCTAGGTGCACTGATGGTTGTAGTTTATGAACAATTCATCTGGGACCTGGTATGCAGAGGTACTTAGAAGCTGATCTTTCATTGGTATGTAAGGAAATATGCATTAAAACAAAAAAAAAGTTAATGTTTTCTTGATGAGTCTACAGTTTAATCTGTGTATGTCTGAAGATTCAAGAAGTTTGAGGGTTTTCTGTTTTGTCCATGCAATTTGCTTCCTTTGCCTCTTATGTAAAAAGATGTAACATTTTGGCCTGAAGAAAAAAAGTCACTTCATGCTGATTTTGTTCAATGCAGTCAATTCTAGCTCTGCTTTTTGCTTTCTGAAAATGCATTGGTTACTCTAGCTGAAATGGAAATAGCATTTCAGATTTTCACATGAAGCTTTTGATGACCTTTTCATTGCAATGAAGCTGCAAGCTCCCACAGACTGTGTGTCCAGTTATGGAAGATGAAGAAACAGCCTTCAATGAAAGAAAAACTTAGTTTTATAGGATTGCTAATCCTTTTCTGCAGTTCATGAAATATACTCAATTTTTAGAAAAAGTAATAATGGTATGCAGTAATGTATTTCTAGGTAAAATAAACTGAAGTGTTTGATCCCCAATGCCAATTACCCAGTTCTTGCTTTATTATTTCAAATTGACTTCTAGCATAAATAATTTGCTGATGTAGTGGGTCTCTATGCATGGAACTGGGTGGTGAAGAATGGACAGGAAAGATATTTATTTAGAAGTGGAGCTCTGAGTCACTGTTACTATTACAGGCGTTTCTGCACTTTGAGCAGATTTTTTGAGTTTGGTTTACCTCAGTAGTTAGGGATTCAGCTGGGGAAAGCTTTTGTGGATGTAACTGTGGTTTTTCCCCTCAGTGGGCTGATGCATACGAGATAAGGATGTGTTCGTAATCTGTATGCTTCAGTAAATGCTAACATATTGGAAGAAAAATACATGCTAACAAAGTATCCGACAAGTATTGATCTTATTGGAGCTGTATTTTTGTTTAATTGTTCAGATAAATTAAAATATGCTAGCTTGAATTGCCTAGGCTGAATTTTTGCAGCTCAAAAACAGACTCCTAGGCTTGTTTGTTTGCTCTATCAAAGAACTAGCGTTGTGCTATAGGAATTATTTAGTTTCAGCTTTGAAATCAAGCAGTGACATAGAGGTGACCAGTACAGTTGTATGCAAATGATTATTTACATGAAAAATATCATTCCAGTTTGTTACAGACACACTACCTTCTTTTGATAGGTTCCTTTGTAAATATATGTGTAGCTAAAGCAGAAGATTAAATGGAAGACAATAACCATTGTCAAAAGTAGATGTCTTTTTGTAAAACACTGATGTTTAGATGTGCCACTATACTTTAAAATAGGAGTGAGCCCCCCACCCATGGAAACACTGCACAACTGTTCTGAGAACTTCTGCATTGACATAACTTACTCTTCTGTTTAGAACAAAAAATAAACTACTCAGGTTTAAAAGCCTGAATTATACCAATCTGAGCTGGAAAATTTGAAAGGAAAATCTAGAACCTGTGGACTGAGTAAGACTTGGAGGCTGGGCGTTTGATCAGAGCTGTGTGAGGTGTAACTTAAAATTTGCTGACTACAAATAGACTGATGATCATGAAAATCAATACGTATAGCACAACAGTGTGTAAAAATCCTTCGAACCATCTTTTACTACTAATACCTCTCTGGCCAGTGATGTCAGTGAGAGTTCCCATCACGACGCTACTAACTGTTGTTCCTCCATGCCAGGATTCTTTCGTGTGTGTGTGTGTCCATCTGTCCATGTATGTTCTGAAGTCTCAATTTCAAAGCCATCAAATGGCCTGATCAGGTCGTTCCAAATTTTTCATCAAGAAAAGAGACAGTTGTGTGCAAGACCAGTGGTGTAGGGAAGGAAATGTTACAACTTTCAAGACAGTGGAAATAAATTGTGGAAAACTAAGAACAGATTTACTGCACATTCTGAATCATAGAAAAAATTCTGCTGGAAGTTACTCCAAGGTCTCAAGGCTAATTTGCAGCTCTCCAAGGAGGGTTACCATCAAAGTTAAATCAGGCTGGATTAATTTACTCAGGTCTTTGTCCAGCTGACTTTTGAAAATCTCCACAGGTAGTCATTTCCACTTCTCAGGACAACTCATTCAGATGTTCGATCACTCTTACTGTGAAGAATTGTTTTCCCTCATCTTTGATCTGAATTTTCCTTGTTGCGACTTGTGATTATTGACTCTTGTCCTTTCATAGCGTACGTCTGAGAAGAGTCTGTCTCCATCTGCTCCATAAGCTCCTTTTCATGTGTGAAAGATGCAATTAGATATCCCCCCCCCACCCCGATCTTCTCTTTTCTTGAT
>VXAL01018196.1:63960-76870 GCA_013399475.1 Chauna torquata | reverse complement strand
GCTTTCTTTTTCTGTCAGTTCTTTTCTTATATTTTCATGGAAGGGATTATCAGTTTCAAAACTACTGGAATGTTTGAGTTTTTATTTAGTCTGATTTAGTGTCCTCTGGACCAGTGGCTGTCTGGTTAGTGACAGCAGAATATTCAGCATGTCCTGAGATGTACTGGAATTGAAAGCAAGGATCTTGTTTTCTACAGTACTTGCAGAACAGGATTCTTGCCTGCTTAATTTCTGGCAATAAAGAATACAAAGGGGGGAGGTTTGGTTTGTAAATTACAGCTTGAGCTGCTGTACATGGGTCTTTTCATAGCAGATGTTTATGTGGGCAAATATGAGAAATTTGTTTGTTTGTTTGTTTATTTCCAGGTACATGCTGGGGCTGTCAGCTGTGCCAGCAGTTATACAGTTTTTTGGTTTCCTGTTTCTTCCCGAAAGCCCCCGCTGGCTGATTCAGAAAGGCCAGACTCAGAGAGCACGAAGGATTTTGTCTCAGATGCGTGGCAACCAGGCAATCGATGAGGAGTATGACAGTATCAAAAACAACATTGAAGAAGAAGAAAAAGAAGTTGGAGCAGGTATGCTGAATGCTTGTTGACATCTGTGTATCAGTAAGGAGCTAAAAATCAGAAGAAATGTTTAAGTCATAGACTCTGGGAGCTTGATTGACTGCCTTTCTTGACAGTTTTGCTATTGTTTGAAATATTTTATGTACTGGTAATTTCAGAGTTGAACAGATGTTTTTACGATCTTACAGTTTTAAATTTAGTTCTGATTTCTTAAATGAGGAAGAAAGTACAGTTGTTGAAAAGATTCTAAGTTTACGCTAGCTACAGTTACTTAAGAAATGTGCTCAGAAAATTACTCAGTTTAAGAATGCACATCTTGAAGAGTGGAGATAAATAAAATAAAGTTTGGTTTCTTTCCTCAGTCGAAAAGACCAAGTAGCCATTAAGGAGGTCAGAAGGCATTTTACATGCCTGTATTATCCAGAGTCTATATTCTGGCTGATCATAATGCCAGGTAAGCAGTCTTTGGAAAGATTTACAAAACTAGGCATGTAATATAGAAATCATTTTTCACTAAGGGCAGCTTCTGAAGTCTTTTTTGTCTGCCCAAGGGAATGAAGCATCTGAATCAAATACTTTTGCATTGTTTTTGCATCCTTATGCCATAATTGCTCAGAACTTTGTGTGTACTTTGGTATGTACTTAAAGCAAGATTACCATTCCATTGACTGTCTTTTTGTCTACTAAAATTTTTTTGCTTTGTGCTGAAACTGTTAGAGTAGGAATCTTAACTAAGTCTCTAAAGACTCACCTTAGTTTTTGCTTCCTTAAATATTGCTAGTACTATACTGTAACTGCTCAGAGGTGATGGAAAGAAAAATGTAAGTTATTATTCTCCATACAAATTGAGATTCAACATCTGATAGTACCTAATGTCATCACCTCGTTGTAAGCTCCAAAGCCAAACTCAATAAATGATAACGTATCTGGAAAAAGTTACCTGATGCATTCTAGTGACAGGATTTTCAAAATATTCATTGCCGATTTGAAGCAGGGCTGGGTTTTTTTCTCCCATTGCGTTTTTGAGACTTTTGGATACTTTTTTGTTGGTGGTGGTGGTTCTTCAGCAGGGGAAAGACTGTTGTAAGACTGCAGTAGGACTGACTCCTGTTGTGAAATCAGTCCTCTGTACAGCTATAACTTGGACTGGCACACTAGATAGAAGGCTTTCTGGCTCTCTTGATTCTTTTCCAAAAAACACTATCTTGCTGGAGTTGAGTCAAGTCAAGCACGTTCCCATGGAAAAGCTTGGTTACAGAGAAACCAGCATTCTCCTCTTGGATAATCCACAGCTTCAGAGCTGTCACCAAATGGCATTAAAAAGTGAGGGTAGTTATGAGTATATGCTGCCCCACTTGTTATAAATGCTGAGCAAACAGGCATTAGATAGTTATGGTCACTCTTGGTTTTGATTATAACTTGACTGTAATTGCACTTCATCCCATTTAAACCATAGTCTTCGTTGTTGTAAAAAGATGTGTTTTATGTCAGCATCAAGACATACATTACTTTTGTTACCTTTCTGTGACTTACAGGAGGTATTTACAAGTGGTGTTAAATTGTAATTAGTTTCGTTTCTTGAGGAGTTGTCTGGGTGGTCAGTATTGAATTTGGTATGTGTGGTACAAGAGCAGCTTACTGTTCATATGTGGAATTCAGTGAAAAACAACTTTGTAGATCAAAAATCATCCTGCTTACTCTTAGGTAATAGTGTCTTTTCTGTCATTCCCTTTCTTGAAGAAGAACAGATGTTCTTTTTCATTAACTGATACATGAACATCTTTGCCAGTTCTTCAGGGCATCGTTTTCTAAGTGAAAATAAGCCTGTGTTTGACTCCTCAGCAAGGGAGTAACAGAATGCAACCAGAACATATTCTCCAGTCCCACACTAAAAAGTGTAATGCCTTTTGTAACTGTTTCATGAACTATTCTTGTCACTGAAATAATGAATCACAGGGGAACTTTGTGTTGCTTAAGCAACTTTTAAAAATGTTTAGTTTTAATGTCTGTCGTAAAACCAGAGAAGTTCATTGCAGTTTCCATATGGTCATCAAGCAGCTTCTGTCTTGAAAATAGTAAAAATGCCTTGAGCAACAACACCTGTTTCAGAAGTCTTTTGTACAGATATGGAGTACCTGTTAAGAGAATGATTCATACCTCTTTGTCCTTTCCAATACGTTCAACCAAATCAGCACTGCCGATACTGCTCAGCAGCTTATATTTTAGCATTTCAGATTGGTATCAGGAAGAGAATGTATCTTTCTGATAAACTTACCCTGTGAACAGTTATGCAAAGGACAATTTTCTAGCAGTACTGAATACAGCTTTTGCGTGCTCCGTTCTGTACTTCCAGTGTAACTTCTGGTGGTGTAAAGTCCACAACTGTTTTCTGGATAAAACCTTGCATTTTGAGAACTTAAGGGGAGGGCATTACATTTGCAATAACATCACAGGACAAGTTGAATCTTGGTCAAGTCCAGCTGATCAGCATATTTAGACACCATCTACCCTCTCAGATGACAGGGCTGTAGTGCAAGAGGGATCTGGCAGTAGGAAAATCAAGGGTAGAGGGATTGTGGAGGGAGGCCTTAGAAAGGAGAGAGCTCCCTGAGAGTGGGGGAAGCAGTAGTTTATAGGTGGTAAGTGGTTTTCCCCTTCAAACTGGCTGTGGATCTTGCGAATTCCCAGGTGCTCCTCTCAGGCTGAAGTCTTAAGGGGAGAGGAAGGGATAGAGAATAGACAGAAAGGGTTGGATCCAGGGGAGCATCAAACACATGACTGGGAGAGGGCTCAGGGGTGACTCTTTCCTCCCATTAGCTAAACATATGTCTGGCTTGCATTGCTGCTAAATTTTAGTTTTTAGTACAGTTAAAGCAGAGGTTCTGTGCTGCATGTTAGTTAAAAACAGGCAATCAAATTGTAGCAATGCAAGTAAGCACTGGTACAGTGGCTTAAATACACAGGTACAGATGAAGTAACTTGTGCTGGTAAATGAATTAGAGGGTAGGATTTGTAATATTAATTCTAGAGCAAGCACTTTAGAGTGAATGTAGCAGTGGTGGGTCTGTGTGTAAGAGAATAAAGCGTTCTAACAGAGTTACATGCCTTTTGTGAAAGTTCTACAGGCTGCCAGTGTAGTGATCATTTAAAACTGGCAAGAAATCATGATAGTGTCCAATAGGGGAGTTTTGGGTAGATTGTTATTTTCCTAGATGTTTAACAGATCTCCAGCATTCAAAGAAATTTATGGAAAAGTATCAATTTGTATTATCTTTTTGGATGAAGGGACTTGCAAGTTGCATGGCTTTTCCACATGCCACACTTGTGCCAATATTGAGTTGTGATTTTGTGCCAGGATGTCTGATATTTCATGCAAAATCAGTGGTGATGAGTATAGTACTAACTTAACGTGCTGAAAACAAACGTCATCTGCATTAAGACTAGACATTTATTTCTGTGTAGATAAAGTATGTGTAGCCATGGATCATAATTACACTAAGAGAGCAGTGTAATCTTCCCCAGCCATATTTATTCCACATTTCTGTAACCTCTGAATTACAGTTAAGACTCTTGACCTTCTCCGCTATGCCTGTGGACCTTTACATTTTATAATCTGCTTTTATGCATATGTATGAGTCAACTTCTGATCACAAAGATGTGTTTTTTACACATTATGCTTTGTAATTCTCTTCATGCAAAAACTGTGCTGGGCTTAGCGGTGTGTAGAACCATGCTGCTTCTGTTGAGGTCGGCTGAGTGATTTAGAAAATTCGTCGCTGCACTTAGTATTGTTTAACCTACCATTCTGTGTCTGTACCAGAATGTTCTGTAATGGGCATTGCTTCTGGATGAGGTATTTTCTTGTGTTTCCGGTATTTTTAATAAAATTTTTATAATANGGCCAAGAACAATGTATTCATACCACTCTTTTACTCCTGTAGACTTCACTTGCTTTACTTCTTTGCTGAATTTACTACTGGATCAGCGAGTCAGACTCCTTTCTTAGGTTTTGTATTTCCTGCAGGAGATAAGTGTGTTATAATATAAAAGAAAAATCACCTCATTACCGTTAGATTTCAACTTATAACTTTACCCAGTTAACTGTCAGTTAAAATAGGATGTTATCAAGGAAGAGATTTGTCCCCTCAGTCCTTCCTGGCAAGAGTATATTTTTATTTCTTGCAACTTTTCTTCTTAAGTTAGAATATAACTTGTCAGTATTTCTGCCTATGGCTTTGGCTGTAACCGTTCGAGACTTGTCTCTCTAGGGAGATACTGGAAGCTTTCAGTATTTTCATTCTTCATCATAATACTCCCTTTGGAAGTTCTTTTTATCATATGCAATTGCCTGACATGCTTGGAATTCAAAAAGATATAGACATGCTTATTGTTACTGAACATCAGCTGGAATCTTATTTAATGAACGTTGGTAATACTGCAGTGCTGTAGTAGGGCTGTGCAGAGCTCTGAACCATTCTAGTTGTAGGGACTCCAATCCTTATTTGAAATGAATCCCTTCTTCATGGGATTGAGTGGCTGTTGTTACCTGTAACCAAGAAATTAGATGGAAGTCTTTCAGGCAAAAGAAACAAAGGATTTGGGCTAAAGATTTGTCCAAGAAAACCCTAAATCCCCTCTGGTTGGTAGTCATGCTAGCCTGAAATTCTTGCATGTGACAATACCATTGCGAGGGTCAGATCCAGGTGGGTTTTGCCTTTGGATTTCATGGGGAGTACAGCCAGCGCACAAGGTATTTGAAAGGAATGTCCTCGTTCCATTCTCATATTTGAACTGTTTGAGCTATAGAATTATTTCCTTGTCTGTTCTTTTAAAAACAAAAATTCTTCCTGTGTACTGACATGTCTTCCCCAGAGTTTGTTTTGTTTTGAGTTGAAGCCATAAAAAAAGAACTCCTGGATGATTTAAAATGTATACAGTGCAAGCAAATAAAACATGGAGACATTTAATCTTGAGAAAGTACGCTAACTCATACGCTAATTCAGTGTATGATCAGATAATAAGAAAAAGCCTTCTACAAACATCACCAAGGAATTTTGAAAGTATGAATTACTGTGCAGAACAACTGATAAAGACAGATAAAAAGCTTTTTTGGTTCTCCTTTTATCCTTAGTCTTTTAAAAGGCTGACTAATTCTCACAAATATGACCTTTGAAAAATATAGTCTGTACAAAAAAATACAACTTTTTTTCTGCCATGCCTAGAAATTAACTACTATATGTTAAAAATAATAGTTCATTTCTATTACGTTAGAGCTCTGCTCATACCTTCAGGTTGCAGATGTAGCCAAGAGTTTGTGAATGCCTGTGTGCTTTAGGGGCCCTGGGGTTGCAGCATTTACCTGGCAGGAAGTTTGGAATTGGCCTTGCTAGAATGGCTCATGACCAAAACCAAATCCCTTCATCTTTCACCTGGATTTTCAATGTGCCTACATAAATCAAATGTTTTTCTGGAAATGGGGGGTTAATTGCCTTTCTGAAGTCAAGCTACTTTAGTGTAGACTGCATCAGGTGGACATTTGGAAGAAATTCTTCTTTACCTGAGGTCCAGACAGATTTCGTATAGCATAGTCCTAAAGGGCAGGGAAAAATGAAACTGCATGAAACATCATGAAAGCATAGAGAACCATTGTGAGGCAGGAGGGTTTTTTTGTTGTTGATTTTTTTCTTATTTTTTTTCCTCACTTCAGATTCATTCTGAAGCTTCTGGAAGTAAAACTAACTTTTCATTGTCAGTGTTGTTAGCTTCATATTAGTCCGCAGCTTCTGAAGCCTATTGAAAATTAAAGCTAGAAGTCTGGAAAATAAGAAATCTTCGTTTTCATCTCTGTCAGTTGAAAACTATTTTTGCCCCTCATGATTTTGTTTTAAGCCAAATGATGTTATTCAGATTGAAGGTGAACTTGCTGACGTTTGGTGGTATCAACTACCGCTCTTCATTGGAGGTAGCTTGCAGAGCTGCTTGTCTGGAAACAGTTGTGGGTGCTGCTCCAAATCTGAGTGCCTCATTGGACACTCAGCTGCTCCCTAGGTTTCGTTTAGGAACAAGCTTAGGATCAGGTATTTTGTTTAGGAACAGGAACAGTTTTGTTAGGAACTGGGACTTTGGCAGTAGTAGTGCTTAGCTGTATAATTTGACCAGTTATTAAAAGTCTGCTTTATAATAAAACGAACTTTGAACAGCATTTGTAACTGCATTTACAGTAGTTCCTTCCCAGGTGCTGCGGGTGATAAACACAAGAACAGAGTGACATGCCACGTGGTAAGGTTTATTTTAACGAAGCTGCGCTGAAAGCTTCCTGGAGGAAATGAACTTGAAAGACTTGGGGGGAAACATTCTTGGCCAGTAAAAAGAATAATGGATGGGCACAATGTGGGTGATAGTAAAGGAACAAAGCAATCAGAAAAGACCAGAATTAGGAGGAAAGAAAAAAAAAAATGTGAAGGTGCTGGTTCTTGTATTGCTGTAGGGAAAAACCTATTCTGAAGAGTAATAAGGCTGGTTCTTTACTCAGTATGGAAATGTGAGAAAAACTAAATGGTGGGAGTCATCTCTATGCTGTCTGTAACAGACAAGGGTTGGGTTTTTTAGTCTGCAGAAATGAGGTGGGCTAGAGAAAGAGAAGCCTGTAGTAGCAGGAGGTTAATGAAGGGGTGGGATGAAAGGGCAGAATACGTGTGCTTAAAGGAAAGTTACAACATCTGACTTGTTGCTTGAGGCACTTGGCGATGCACCAGCCTTGCCAGCGATGGCCATCTGATAACCTTACCTTCATCTTTGGCCTGGATGGAAAATAACAGATGAATGAGCGCTGGAGTTGGGGTGCCCAGAGAGCAGCGTCAGCCTGAGGTCGCAGGAGCTGAGTGTGGGGAGCCATCAGGCTGCTGGGCATGCCGGTGCTCTCCTTGCTTTGCTAGAAACTGCAAACATCGTGTTAAATTTCCTGGGCATACTCGTGTGAGAGAGATGGGCACACACTGCCCATTAACAGCAGAATTCAAGAGCTCAGATTAAAAAATAAAAAAATTCTTCACCATTTCCCTGCTGGATCCAGCATCTGGACTGAATATGCAATCCTAAACTGGATGCTCCCACTTGAGTTGCCTCTTTACGTGCAGCAGGGATTTACACAAAATATACAGTGTTGTGCGAAAATGTTAATGGGCCTAGAGGAAAATTTGTTTTTAGGTTGCTAAGGAATAATAACACTTCACCAAGCTTAGTAATATGATTCATTATTTAGCTCTTAGAGCAGGTTCTGTGACAAAATTTGGAGATAATCTTGTAGCTTCTCTGCTCTCTGACCTTGTCAAGATGAGTGGAAACTCTAAAATGGATTTAATGTTTTTAATAACAACACTTGCATGTAAACACTACAAACACGTAGCAGAGCCAACGTTAACTGCTGAAGCCTTTTTAGCGTAATCATTAAAATCACAAAAGTTTATTACTAATGTTAAAATTAATATTGCTTCGCAGTGTGGTAGGAACCAAGAAGCTGCAGGGTTGACTGTTCCTCTTCTGCTGCCGCTGAGGTGATCAGCTTTTTACAAGGTCAGAATTTGGTGGCCCCCCATCGCACGTCAATGATTCTTCAACAGCAGTAGCTTTTCTTAGGGTCTGTGGTCAGGTGAATACAGCGTTTGTACAACCTGTTTAAACTGAAGTACTTTGCTAATAGGAAGAAGCCATTAGGGAGCAAAAAGGGTTTTAAGCCGTGTTTGGCTTCATTTCTTTTACATAAGGCCATATTGTACTTCTATAATCTAGTAAGGCTTTATTCCCTTTGGACACCTTCACCAAGACATTGTCTGTGTGATTTTGTCCAACACTAATCTTTCTCTTGCTTTCTATAACAACAGCATTGTGTTGTTTTTTGCGGGTTATTTATTTATTTATTTATTTTAATCTCTTCTGTTTTCAAGATGCTTCATTCTGGTATTATTGCTGAGAGGTTTGATTCAAACTAAGCACCTATCCTTGCATGTCTCCTGATAGTTAATGCAAAATATTCATGCACTGAGCATTTCAGTAAATCTTGTCAACCAATTTGAAAGTCTATCATGACTGGCATGCTGCCAGGTGGTGTGGGTTGTGTTTTCTTTGGCTGGAGATGGATTGAAAAAAAAAAAAAAAAAAAAGAAAAGAATACTTTAAAGTAGTTTGCTGCTGTGTTGCTGCCGTGACTCCCAAACTATGATTTTGAGTGCTCCCTTAAATATTTTTGAGCTTTCCCTATGTTCAGAAAACAAGCTGCTGGAATTTTTTCCTTCTGAAAATGTATGAAAAATCGTATAGTACTTCTATGTTAACTATTTGATCAGAGTACGTATTTAGATCTAGTGTTTTTACCCAGTAGATAAGAACCAGTTTCTTCCTTTATGTTAACTCTGTTTGATGGTTAAGAAATTTTATAAGTGGTGAACCCATTCAGATCCACAGCAATGCTCAGTAACTGTGCAGTGGTGTGTTAGCCTTGATTCAGAACCAAGGCTCTGGGAAGGAGCTTCCTCTCTGTGTTATTTCATTCCTGAATAGGAAAGGTGAGCACCACCTTTTTCTTTTGTCATCTGAATGAATGAGTCTGTGGGCTTACTCTTTTCATGTGCTGTTTTTGGAAGTGAAGTACTTTCCAGGAAGTTTATTGTGCTGTTGGAGCCTTTTGTATTCCAAAATATTATTGATCTCCTGGAAAATGTTGGTGTAGATTAGGGGCTTTTGTATGGTTGAAGCATGTGTGTCTGATAACTAATGCTGCGTGAATAATCCACAATGAATAATTTATCTAATTAATTTAGACTTTCTGCTTGTCAGTTGTCTGTGGGGAAACTGCAGTTTCCTTAGACATATTTGTTTGGGAAGTGTCAAAGTGCTTTGGAATATTTCTGTGTGAAGCTGTAACAAATGCCATGAACACTTAATATTTTCAGTATAAGCTCTTTGGAAATTCTGTCTTTTACAAATATTAAACAGTATTTCAGTCACATTCTAGAAATACCCGTACAAGTAAAGCTTTTAATTGCTCAATTAACAAACTAAAAAATTTTTAAAAGAATCAGTAAGACACTGATTTTGTCTCCCCTGAGTTTTCAGGTTTCTCTTTTGTTTTAAAAAAAAAATCCTTCAGGAAGTTTCCTGCTCTTGCACTATGAAATGCAAGGATCCAAATGGTCACCAAAAATCATTAGTCACTTTCTAGCACTCTTTTTCCCCAGGAAACCACTGTTCTGGTAAATGTCTCTCCCTCATTCTTCTGAGGAGAGGGTCATTCCACTGCTCTAGAAGTCATCAATTTGCGTATGGTTTTTTTCCCACTGAACATTCAGAGATAAATACTGCATTTCTGTGTAATGGTGGTTTTGAACTTTTTTTTTGTCCTGATTCTGGACAGACTTAAGTATTTCTGTTGAATAAGAAATAATGTTTTCAAAACCAGTATAGTTCAGTGTCTAAGGATACTCAAATATTTACCAAAAGTCATGCAGAAAATGTTTTTATCTTAGTCAACATAAGTTATCTAACAGTGCAGCCGTAGTGATTTATGAATGAAGAAATCATTTTTAGCAATATTGTGAGTTCGTTTAGTTATAGAATAAATGTCTTAGAAAAATGTCTCCTTTTCCCTGCCATACATACTATGCATCCAATTCCCCCTTATAGAGTTGACTTTAGGCTAATATTTAATGTCATCAAACCTAGCACATCATTATTTTTCCCCTCTCCTGTTGCAATTCTTGTAGAATTACTAAGAGAATACCAAAAGTTCAAGTTGCTGGATTGCTTGTAATTACTTAACTATGTTTAACTGAACATGCTGCATGTTTACTCTGTCGTTTAACAATGAAATGGCAGTCACTGTTGCAGGTTATGGAACAAGTATCTTTGCTGTAAAACAGGGTAGCCTTGACCTGCCGGCAGCTCTGCTGGTGGCAGCCACATGCTTTCTTGGCGCACGATGCGGGCAGCTGTGTTAGTGTGCCCGATCCCGTGGGAATTGGGGTGTGAGGGCTTTTAGGCACTTCTTTGCTCTGACACCCTGCAGAACAGTACTTCGGGTTACAAAGCAGGTTATAGGTCTTTGTTTTAGTACTTAAACTGTATGAATATACGTATATACATATATATTTTCAGTGCTGAAAACCTTTCATTTCTGTGTGCATTCTCCATGGCATCAGTGGCCATAAAGAGGACAAAACTACAGTTCTCTTCGGTGTGTTTTGACCTGTTTGCCATCACTTACTGAAAATGAAAAGGTTTAATTGCAAATATTGCATCTAATGGTGTGCAACTGCTCTAAACATTAAATAATTATTGAAGCAGAAGTCATCTAAAGTATACTTGAAATTGGATTGATTTAAGAGCATAAATAATTCTCAAGTAATTCTGTCCTTTTGTGGTGATATACAGTAGATTGCACTACTTTCATTTCATTGAAATATAAATGTTGTATAAAAAAATATATAACACAAAATACACGTAATTTCATTGTAGCTGAGGTGGACGTAGCTCACTTAGAGAGTGCAAGTATGGATGTAGATACATAAGTTATGTATCTTCTGTAGCGCATGATATAGAAAGTCGACTACTGGCCTTGAGCCAGCAGACTTCCCTTTTAGTTAAAGCAAATATACGTTTCTATGGCAATAAAGGCAAATTTGAGATGTAGGTGGTTCTGACTGTTGCTAGTCTAAAATAAAGGTGGCAGTTGCAGAATAGTTCATTTTATAGCCAAAGGAAAATAAGATTTCTATTAAATAAAGATTGATTTAAATTACCCCATATTTAATTTAAAAAAAAAAAAGGAGTTGTAAGCTCTTTCTGGTATTTATTTCTCCTGCCTTTCAATTCTCCTTCTTTCTTTTCACTGTCTAGGAAAAATAAGACTCTGCATATAAATGCTATACAACTCTTGCTACTATCAAATAGATTTAAATTCTAACGGTGATTTATATTACCTTTGCATCTTTCCTGTATGTTGAGATTTTGAATTTTTAATGTTTTGTTAAGTGATGATTATTTTTAGTGGTACCCAGAGACAAGAGACATAAGAGCCTTGTAAAGGAAGATAAATTAAAGCAGTATTTACCAGAGAACACCAGATTGGTGGGATGGGTAGGGGATAACAGGCTGCAAATAAATAGAGTTGAATGTAGTGAGAAGTCCTACTCTAATTGCAGCGCAGGATAACAGTGCAAGAGGTCTGAGACACCATTTCATCTCTAGATTGGATTGTTTAGAGCTTTACATGCCTAAAACCCATCTGAAGCACTTTCCCGCAGGACTGATCCATTGTAGAATACACAAATACTACCTATTCATGAATGAGTGGCCTCAAATTAATCATCCTGCCCCCATCAGTCATAGCTGGTATCCTTCCAGCTGTTTACTTTTTTGGTCTCCAAGTCTTCTCAAAATCAATAGGACAAACTATAGGAGTCTGGGGATTAAATAGCTGTGTTTGTTTTTTTTTTTCCTCTTTATTTATTTATTTTTTTCAAAGAAGGGAGTATGGGCAGCCTATTTCATATGTAAGATGATGTTTGAAGTCAAAATTTGCTGTTATTTAAGCATAGTGTGTGCGTACATAAAAACCAAATGGTATCTTCTTGGTCACTCACACGCTTATTTATTGTGCCATACCCTAACAGACACAGACCTTGACAAACACCAGAAATGTCCATGTGCACTTGGCAGGGTGGGAACGTGTGGTACCAACCTGAGGCTGAAACTGGATCATTCAGCTGATCTTAGTGTCAGATTTCATGAAATCTTTTGCCACAACAGGCAAGAGTTTCTTAAAGTTATAACCTGAGAGTGCTTAACGTGTAAATAACAGCCTAAATTGACAGAGTTTCTCGTATTACCTATGAGATACACACCCTTTTCTCTCGTTGCAGTAGATGCTCACTTGGTTGTCCTTGGTAATTCATGTAATTGGTGTTAACTACTTGGTGTCAAAGACAGCAGATGAAATATGAAAGTATGTAGTCGAGATGTAAGGAAAGGTCTTTGGATATCTGGGCTGTCAGTGCGTCTGTTGGTGCATTATTAGGGAAAAATTGCCCGGTTTTATATAAATATGTGTATAGATGAGTATAAATGTAACAAACTATGGATAACAAATAGTGCTATACGCTTAGAAGTGATATATGTATCCCAGTGCTGTATAATGTTTTAAAATATTTCTTGACATAAAGTATTAGTTGATATAAATCCTTGAAATAGAAATAAACAAAAAGGCACAATTTAAAATGTAGCTTAAATTTATTCTATATTTGAATAAAACATCCCAACAGCATTACAAAGGAGTTGTGTGTGTGTGTGTG
>VXAL01018196.1:34417-63892 GCA_013399475.1 Chauna torquata | reverse complement strand
GTGTGTGTGTACATACATATATATATATATAAAAGTTATTTTGAGGCAAATAATTTGTATTTTACAAATTTGGGAAGTCATTGTTTAGTTTAGCATTCTGTTCTCATCCAAGAAACATTCCCTACCATCTGCAGCCAGTTGTCTTTTGAGCTGAGCCCTAGCTCCAAGTACAAAATATCAGCTGGTCTGTATAGCACTGTTCGACAACCCCCCAAAAAATGTGACTGATTAAGGTCAAGATATTCTCTGTACAGGTGCAGACAGATCCGTGAAAATGTAAGCTCTGGAAAACCCTCACGGGTCTTTCATGGATGCGGCGGCAGTTTCCTAGACTGTGCAATTTATGATGGGTATGCTAGGAGATACTACATTGCAAAAGTACTTTAAAATAAGGGCTTCTGATGTGCTTTGAGTTTACAGGGTTTTTTCTTCTTTTCAGCTGAAACCTGTTTTCAAACTCCACTGAGAGTTATTCTGAGATGTAGTTTTAGTAAGCTTGCACTCTTCTGCCTTGCTGATAATCCTTTGTTCTTTTCTGACTCTAGCAGAGATAAATTAACCTGCAAAAACTGTTACATGCCTTTCATATTTTTGATAGGAACCTCATGAAGGGCTGTCTTCAATTTTAGCACAGCAGTTTCCAAGCAATTTTCATTTATCATGACTTGGATAATTTAAAACAATCCTCTTTTCCCTCTGTGGCTCTTCTTAAATGTATTGATTTTGTCAGGTGATAAAATTTCCCATCTATGTTCTTAAAGTGTTTGCAAATTTTAATATTGGTTTATGCTGGTGTCAGTATCAGACCTAATTTTTGCTTGCATTTAGTAACAATGATATTGAGACGTTAATGTTATATTAGACAAATTGTGAGCGAGTTCTAATTGTAAGACATAACCACTGGAAACTACTAATCAATTTTGTGTAAATCCTACACAAGTATTGTAGTATTTTGTTGCTATGGTGATGAGCACAGTAGTTTTTTTATCAAGATTCTTTCCAGCAGCTTACAATAAATGAAATGGCTGCAAAGAGAAAAAGTATCATATACAGTCTGAGTTCCGTTGAGAGTATAAACCTTCAATGACACACAAGTATTTCTTACTGTATGTTGCCATTGGGACCTGCGTTGTAGTAATGCATCATACCCAAACTTTACTTGTAGAATGAACTTGGATTTAAGACTTAAACTAATTGAAGAACATTTTAAATTTACTTGTTCAGTTGGAAAAAAAAATATTGCCACTAACTTAAATGATTTGATTATACAAAGTGCAAACTTTTCTTTGTCCACTAGTGAGAGTCTGCATAGTAATTGTTGTTGGTGGTGGTGGTGGTTTTTTTTCCTCCCAGTGGTTTATTCTGTGTTGATAGAGCAGAGAACATCAGGTGTATCCTATAAGGGCTGTATATATTTTTCCTGTGTCTGTATCTTATATTTCTTAGTAAGAATATGCAAAAACATCTGTTACTGGAGTAACTGAACTACTGCTGTCATAATACATCAGCAAACTTCTTGTGTGCTTGGTAAAGTAACTTGTAATTTTGGGTTAGTGGCAATCCTGAAAACAATTGAATTTTGCCTTTTTTTTTTTTTTTTTTTTCAAACAAAACCATCTATTGTTGAACTGTAAAAATTGCAATGTGTTCCTGAACTGTTGGGAAACACAGCATGGGACTAAACTCCATAAAAGCGCAAGCAAACCACTTTCTTCTCTTTTCCTTCAAATGAAGTATTTTGGGCAGGGGCACATAAAAGGGACTGGAAATAAACACTTCAGTTCCTTACAGCTTTCCCACTATTAAGACTCTAGTTACTGGAGAACTCAAGGTCAACCTGCTGTTTTACAGAAAGAATAGTTGAGGCAGCCTGACTTAATTTCTTGTAGAATTGAGAATAGACCCAAGGTATCAAGTGCTTTAACTACAGCATCTTTCTGAGACACAGTATAGTTCCCATGCTGTATGTGCCACCTGTGAAATGTGCGTCTGCCACTTACTATTCAGTTTGTTACTTGGCATCTTCTAGTGATAGTAAACCTGCTGCTAGAGGATTATTCTTGTCTCATTTACTAAAGGTATGTATGGACCCAAGTGACTGCAAACAGATGGTTGCACTGTTTTTTTAATTACCAAAATACATGTGTTGGTAACACCAAAAGAATATTCAGCAGTAATACTAGAAGGACATGCAGAAGCAAAGAGAAGCATCTGTGCATTTGTGGAAATGAAAGAATTGAATTGCCTGTAATTCTGCGTACTTGTTTATTCATGTAATCCCATTAGCCCTATCTTGATCCAGCAGTAGCCAAACAGCAAATGTCTAGGGAAGAGTAGAAGAGCATGACACGTATGATATTTTACCCAAGTACTTTTCCAGTTTCTGATCATTTCAGGTTTATTATCCATGAAATTATCTGGTCTCCCCACTTTTAGTATGCTAAGCATACTTAAACTTTAACCATAGACTAACCACAGAGTGGAACGTAACTGATGGTTTTAGTTCTGTAACTTTTTGTTTTAATCTGAGTTCTCTTTCAGCTTTTCAGCAGATGTTCTCATGTGTTTAGATGGTTTTATTGTTTGTTTGTTTGTTTGTTTTATGGTAACAACTAAACGTTCTGAAAATTTACAAAAAACTAATTCAGTTTTTTAGAACAGAACTTTGCAGGATTTTCCTACTGTTTGTTAACGAAGTTCTTCAACCTTTTACAGAAAAGGAATTTGTTTTTTTCAGATTTGCTATCTGAATTAGGAAATGCCCCTCTATAGAAGGTGTGCAGCTCTTGATTTCTGAATAACTGTGTTTCAAAACCCGTAATGTAATGAAGTGCTACTATTGCCACTTTGCAGAGAGAGAACAGGTGAGGGGTTTGCACCAGAGGAAGTTTTGAGGGATCCTCTGAGGCTTGTGATGGATTCAGATCCCACAGCTACCCATGGCAATACTAGACCATCCTCAAAATGTTATGCTAAAGTACGTGAGTATGTATGTGCACCCTGCGGAGAGGGGAGAGTGGATGCCAGCCACGCGTGGCAACTTTTCAGAAGCTTCAAGCATGGATATTGACAAAGCTGGCTTAGTACTGGCACTTCTGTCAAATGTACCAAACTGTTGCTGCTAGAACAAGCAAGTATTCAGGCTTTTATTCCATAGCTTATCCCATTGTGGTCCTTGAACAGACAAGTGTGGAACACTCAGCAAGTACGGTGCTGTGGAACAGGGCTGTTAGAAGCATCTGCTTGAAGCCTGGTGCTGGGCTGATGCTCTCACCAAGCTTGGAGTGGTGCATTGCTGTTCTCTCGAGTTTTTTAGAAACCTAAGACTGTCAATGGAGCCTGTTCCTGTGCTCTCATTATACAAGCTGTGTTGCCATGCACTGACACAGTGAATTTCTCACAGTCTCTTTAAAAATTAATGCTAAGCAACACAAAAAACTTGGAAATGATCACAATGAAAATTGCACCAGATAGCAAAGTAGGGCAGTGCATCCCCAAAGACAGATGTGGACAGGCAATTTACGTGCATTACGTCTTGACTGGTTCGAAGGTGAAACGTCCATTTGTATGAAGAGCTTTCTGGTATAAACAGTAGTCACAAATTAAATCCCTGATGCTTTTTTGAAGTATGGACCTCCTGAAAGATGAGTTCTGGGCAGCGTTTGTTGTCCTAGAGCTTTCAGTTGGTTCATATTTTCTTCATTTTCTTAACCTGTTTTTATTACTTATTGAGATCTACCATTGTCTTTTGATTTCCCTAGTTCTTGGTATATCTTATGGGGATAAATGCTTCTTTCTTTTTCTATTATAATGCTGTTTCAATAGTGATGGCTAATGAATTGGTATCCACAAGGAATACTTAAGAAAAATTGAACAGAGACTTGATGCTCGCAACTACAGGTTTTGCAATGCTTGAGGGAAATCAGGATTGAAATTTTGACCATGCTTACTTTTGGTCTGTATCTTTCTTGTCAGCCTGCCTTACATGAATCTTCTTTTCTTATATAGCCTATTTACTAAAGTTGTCATGTCCAGAAAGATACAGTGTCTTAGTGAATTAGTGAATTAGTCCTTGTAAGAAAATCTCCTAAACTTTTTCAATATGTCAGCAAGAAGTAGTGATCATCTCTGGTGTTAGTATGGATATTTCATACTTTCTGTGATAGTGTTACTCCATCAGGTGGCATTTTCAATAAAACAATTTCCATTAGTGTAGTGCATCACTTGTGAGTGAGTAACACTGTGGTGCATCTCAGCAGTGTCCTGCCCGGAGCTCGTGTACTTTCCAAAGGATCCATTTGGACACTTTGTACATGCTAGAACACTGTCGCCACACTGGAATGAAAAACGAACTTGCGGCTGGTAAAGCCACAGCTGAAGCTTCCCCAGTAATTCTGAGAATCTAAAATATCAGTGAGAACAACCAGACTGTGAAAAAGAGCTGTGAGAAAAAAGAAGAGGAAGGGAAATGCTTTCTTACTTGTTACAAATAGAAATGTAGTGTTGTAATAACACTGGTTGGTTTTGTTTGTTTGTTTTTGGTTTTTGTTTTTTTGTTTTTTGTTTTTTTGTTTTTCTTTTCCCTGCCAAAAATAAGTTATTCATGAATCTTTCCATCCAAACCCTTTGGGCTACCCATGTCCAGAAAGGTTTGTTACTTCTGGGGCGAGCAAAACCATCAGAGGCACTTCTTTAGTGTACCTGGAAGGGCTGGCTGAAATGTTCATTGTGAGTGTGTATCTGCATACATTTCCAGGTAAAGTTTACTTTTCTTCAATCCTTGAAACTGAATATGTCCATTGAACTTAAGAAAGATTCTTTTAAAATACATTCTATGGATTTTTTTTTCCTTCTGTTTTGTATATAAAACATGAAGTGCACTTTAAGGAGCAACTGAATTATTTGTATAGTTCATTCTGAGAAGTCTTGCATTATTCACTTTACTTTTTTCTTTGATTTCAAACCACTGGCATCATAGAAAAAACGAGCAAGCAAAAAATAAATAAATGTTTGTTCAGCTTTTATTAACTGAAAAGCAGTTGTCATGCTGTAATTCACTTTGGTTTTCTTCTCTTTGGTATCTACATGTCTTTGAGACTTGCCTTCCAGCTGGTATTAAATGTGAACAGCCAAAAGTGTCACTGTTTCAGTGACAGATTAATGTGGTGATTACCTTTTTAAATACTTATTTCCGTGCTTATGAAATGAGGGGAAATGTTGGAGACCTAGCTGTCAGATCTGCATCACACTGCTCATGAGTTGAATAACTCAAATTGTTTTTAATGCAAAGATCCTCCTTTACTTGTTTGAAAGTTGTACAGCATGTTTGTGGAAAGATTACAATCTGTGCAGTCTTTCCAGTTGGTCCTTGTGATGTAACGTCACAGGGAGTTAGTGTCATCAACAGGCTTGGAGATTATAAAGCAAGTATGTGGGTTTTGGGAAGAACAAAGTATAAGTAGGGTGTGGTGTTAGGAAGGCTGTTAAGAGATCTGACTTATGGTATGAAATCGGATAACAAGCGCAGAGTGTGGGGATCAGTCTTGTAGAGCAGTCCAGGTGAGCAGAGCTTCGTGGAAGATTCAGCGTCACCTTGCACAGAGGAAAGGGCGCTTTGGTGTTCATTTTGTGTGCTGCTAATCTTAAAATGGTTACATAAAGGTTGATATCTCTTTTCTAGTTGGAACTATGTGTTTTTGCTGTTGTTATGTCACATCAGCTGCTTTTGAGAACTTCTTCCTGCCCAAGGCCTGGGAAGATGTGTATCACGTAGGTGACATTTCTGATCGTTGTTTTTGTCCACTGAGAGTAGAAAAGCCTCCCATTTCAAATCAGTGTCATGGCAATGCCATCTATCAAGACGTGAATGGTAGAGTGAAATACAGTTCTTCTCAATCACAGGATTGAATTGCTGTCCTTTACTGAGGAAGGTCACTTGTTTGCAGTCTGAATTCCTGTATTGTAACAGAATGGGGTGACATTGCTTTAATTTCTTCTATGGTTAGGCTCACAGGTTGGTTTGCAGAGTGAATTATCTGGAAGAATCAATGCAAAAAGTGTTCAGCCTTTCTTTTCCTATAAATAGCGTCATGTATCACATCTTTTGAGGCTTGCACTTCATCCATGAAATCCTATTTCTCCGAATCTGTGCTGGAAACTGTGGTGGAGGGTTTGAGTGCACATCAGCGGGCTGTGCAGCAGGGGGTCGCTGGCTGTTTTTGAGGTAAACCCTTTGACCTGTAGCAGCACAGGACAGGCACTCTCACTACAGGCACTCTGTGGAGAGCACGGATAAAAAAGCATCGCCTGACTCAGCTGCAAGGCTGCCAGGAGCCGGAGCCAGATCTACCCTCCCGCACCCTTTTCGAGTAAGGGCAGCACGTGCCCGTCTCCTGTACTGGTATGTGTGTGGGTTCACGCCTCTGGATCTGTTCCTCTCTGACAAGCTGCTTCCTCCCTAGCAACTTTTGTAGAGGCTGTTGTTTTTCAGCAGGAGTTTTGGGTGTTTCTAATAGAAACACAGCTGGGTCCCACATCCTTGCTTCTTCCTTAGTCTGGTGTGGATAGTGAGTTACAGCCTGCCTTCAGGGGTTCTCACAGGAAACCTGCGTGCTTTTCTTTAGCAATAAGTAATATTAGACCGCTTCCATGTTCATATCTCGTTTGAAAGATGCATGATGCAGTGTGCAGCGTTTCTGCAAAATGCTGTGTTTGGACCCTTGGATGTGGCTGTCATCTGGATAACCTCGTCAGTCCGCAGCTGCCCACCCAAGCAGAAACAGCTGCTGGTTTACGATCCCATGCCTGTCCGTGGGAAGGAAAGAAACAGCCTTCCCTTTCAGAGGTCTGCAGCTCACCCAAAAACACCTGCTGTGAGTTCCCTGATGGGTTTTGAGGCAGTGGGAGAGATCTGTTGTATTTCTGTGGCACAACTAAGCATTTTTTCCTCAGCACCCTCATCTACAGACAGCAGCAAATTGCTTCCTATTGCTTTCTTTAAAACTACCACTTGGAGAAGCTGTTTTTTTTTTTTTTCTTTTGGTAAATTATAACCAGAGCTACAACCGCACGTTTCTGCTTTCCTTCTTTCCAATTCACTCGTGCCTCTTGCTCGGCATCTTTAAAAGTCTTGTTGTTTTTTTTGTTGTTGTTGTTTTGTTTTTTTCTTAATACTGCAACAGTAGGTTTGACAACAGGGGAAAAACTGAAAAGTGTGCTGTCTTCAGCCAGTTGCTCTTCACTGAGCTCGAAGTCCCCCTTCCTGCGGTTTCTCTTAGGAACCAGCGCAGAGCCCGCAGGAAGCGGGGCCAGGGCTGCAGGGCCGGAGGGGCTGGCGGTGGGCAGGTGCGGGCCGTGAGACTGCTGCCTTGTGGCAGGTGTGTGCGGGTCAGGCCAAGGAACTGGTGATATTGAAAAGCAGAAAGTAAGGAATAATTTGTATTTGGCGTGAGGGCTCGGATCTGCAAGCATTAGATTTAAAATGCACTTCTCTGAGGTTAGGGGTATGGAGATGCATTGTGGTAACATCACATTAATCTCTTCAGTGTCCAAATTCATGTTGGCTTAGTAACAATAACGTGTACCTAACTTTGTTCCTAAAGCAAAAAATTTGGTTTACATTTGACCTGAAAGCATACTTTTAACTTCCAAAAACTTTTAGTAGCAGTAAGGTAAATGCTTCTTTAAACTGATTCTAAAAAGTGAAAGCCCGTTTATTCAACCTTTCCATACCTCTTCTGACAGATTTATTTTAAAATCTAAATTCTCTTCCCTTTGGTTGTCTTGAAAATTCAGGATGCAAGCAGAGGTCTTAGGACATAATCAGCTGTCAGAGCTTGCCTTTACTGTGCCCCCTGCATCCCCACCACACATTTTTTTCATTAATTACTAAACTGGTCTAGTAAAAGGGCGTACAGACCTAATGGAGGGAATAGGACCTTAAAATTCTGTTGTAAAAAAAAAAAAAAAATTATTCTGGAGAAAAAAAAAATCTTCTACTTCTTGCCGAAAACTATCAGCAATAATGGACAAAGGCCTGAGCTGACTCTCAGATTGATTTTAGTAATGGCGGGGAAGGAAAAAGGAAAAAAGTTCAAACCCGTAGGCAGCTGCTGCAAAATTTATTTCATTGAGCTAGCATTACAAAATACTGAATTAATTTTGTCCTATACTTGTTCTAAATTAATTTTGAATAAAACCTAACTGTTTATAGGAGCAGCTCGTATTGCTTTTTTTCTGGTTTGGTTTTATGCAGAACCATTCCAGTTGCTGTCAGCTGCATCATCCGCATTTGCATTTTGGCTGCAAACAGCGGTGTAGCTCTGCAGTGAGTCTCTTCTCATCTCCCGTCGTTGCCCCACATACTGTCTGTTCAGATCGCAAAGCGGTGTTAGTGCCCGTGGAATGATTGCCTTCAGGGGAAACCAAACCAGGTCCATTTCAGTGTGCTCTGACCCTCTTGGAGATGTGAAGGTTCAAATTAATGACAGAGTCTCAGAGCAGCTTCTAACAGCACGTGTGGCAATATTCTGCCTCGGGGACCAGACTAACTCCAGTCTGACAGAAAACCTGCAAATCACGTGTTGTGTACATTGAGGGACCTCGGCTTCAAACTGCTTCAACCTGGTGATCCCCACCTGCTATGCTGTATGACTTGCTTATGACCATGCTGCTTCTTAAACCTGGTGTTGCCCGGTAAAATTCATTTTCTTTATAAATGAATGAACTTCTGCATTAAAGCATGTTTTATAACAGCGCATAGGCACATCGTTAACTTTTAAAGACAATTGAGGTTGGTAGGGTTATATGTATCCTCCCCTTATGCCAGTTAGCACTTCTCCAAAGAGGGAAGGACTTCATAGTATTTTCTCTCCTTAAGGAAATTACTTTTCTTTGTTCGAATTGATCTCAAAGCTGCCATGCCATGGCCAAACTTTTCATCCCAAGTCTTGCAGCTGACTCTTGGTGTTGGGTGTGGGTTTACAGTTGAGTAATGCAAATGATTTGTTTGTGTTTTATTGTGTCAGATGCAGAGATTGAGACAGCATGTCTTGACGTTACTCTGCAACTTTTACTGTATTTGACCTTAAACATCCACCGTTCCCTTCAGATGAATGTTAGGTGCTTGAATGATGATTTCTTCATGCATTCATAGGCTGGTAATTATCTTTGGCAAAACATGGAAATCGGTTATGACTACAGGCATACTTTGCTTTTTCCTTCTCTATCAGTGTTTCTATGAAAAATTACCAGTGTCTATTGTATGGTACCTTAGTGGTCTCCGAAATGGAAAAGGTCCTCTGGTTGCCCAAAGTCAATGCGAAGTTGTGAGCTCATCAAAGGTGGTGTCATTTCTGTATTGTAAGCTTGATTTTTCCATTATGGTTGGCACTTATTTAATTTTATATTTGCCTTTTTAATTTTTTTCCCCTTGTGCTGTAGTCAGGCAAGTTGTTCTTACCTCCACTGTCCACCTTCTTCTGTTCTTGTCTGCTGGTGTCTTCATCTTAGCCGTGTAGGTAGAGAATGTATATAGATGTGTATAGGTGGAGAACATACATAGCTGTATATAGGTGGAGAATGGAACTGAATTAGTTTCTCAGATTAGCTTCACAGCTTGTGTGATCAGAATCAGAGATGTTTCTCGGTGACTAAGTGGCAGTTCAGAGAAAGCCAGCAAATATGAGGTCAGTGTATGGAGATATTTGGAGATCCAACCTGAAACGTAGGTGGCCCAAACACTGCAGCTTTCTTCCAGCGTTGCTCTCCCTCTGGTTTTGTTTACATGTTTTCCCCCGGACTTCCTGCCAAGAATTTTTCCTTTCAGCCTACTTAATAGGTTGGTGGCAGCTGGCAGAGGGCAAAGTTGGACATTGATGCTCTTACTCAGAAACATGAAAATATTTTCCTGGTGTCCATATAAAGATGCAGATGCATCTTATATCTAACACTGAAAATTAACTTTCATTGTTTCCTGACCCAATCCAATGCCAACCGAGCTGTTGTAAATCCTAATGGTTTGAAGCAGTTTCACTGACACCTTCATGTTCGTCAGCCCCTGAAGCTGACAAATTCTAGCTGCAGTAATTTGCCCTCTCTCTCTTTTTTTTTTTTTTTTGTATACAGGAATTAGTACTGATACGGTATCTGTTCTTTTTAGGGCTTATCTTTGAAGCATCTGTTTCTCCTAACAAGTTGTGTTGCCTCTAGAGAGTAGTTAAACATCCTGGAAAAGTGGTTCCTGCGTCTTACAGAGGACGTGCATGTCTAGGTGAAATCCTGCCCCTTCTCTGAGACACAACCTGATCGCAGGTGGTAACACTGTAGTTTGCCCTGAAGCTATGACGGTTACCTGAAATTCCAGCCTCACTAGTGATATTTTTTTGGCTTCAAAAAGGAAAGCTAAATGAGGAAGTCCTGTTGAAATTGAGATGTATTCGGTAGCCAGTAGCTGCTGAGCGTGTACTTCCACTGGGATGTTGTGAATTTGTATTTGGAAGTTTGTCTTGCTTCATGCTTAGCTTTAGCTAGTGCACATTTGCTTCTGAAGCCCTGGGTAACAATTTGTATTGGTCCTGTAAACAGCTTTTTCCCTTAACTTAGTTGAGGCGCTTATTGCCTTTAAGAAAGGAGTTTAAGTAATTCTGAAATAGTATTGCAGCTGAGAATGCTTGCTGTGTTTATGCAGGTCATAATCTTAAAGTTGAAACCTTAAAAATGTCAGTGAGATTGTAATGTGGATGTTTTTTCACCAGGCATTACTTCTGAACGCCAACAGACTTGGTCTGGAACTTGAACAGACCAAAAATATTTGAATAGCATGTTTTAATAGCATCTTCCATGTGCAAGAGTTAGCCTTAAGTGTGTTTTTTCCTGTATTTTTTATATATAAAATATACGTATTGATTTTGCTGTGTATCCTGATGTTGCCATTGTTGCTAGCTCTGTTTCCATCTTTGCTCTTTTGTCTCCCTGAAAAAAATGAGCATTAACAAATGGGATTAGGAAGGAGCTGAATGTAACATGTTCCCATGTCCATCCCATCTTTAACGACAGCTGGGATGATCAGAAAGCAGGTTGCAGGCACAGATGTATAGACACAGGGACATGGCTTTGGGGAGTTAGTGCCTAGAAAAACAAAACCAAAGGAAGCTGAAGAGATTGGTTTTGGTAGATGGTTATGCTGATTCGATTATAATAACGATTTTCTTTTGTCGTTCAGAGGGTGTATATAGACCAACTCAAAGGAAAGTATTGTTTCTGTGCAAATCCAGTTTTTACTTATTTTTAATTTAGTATTCATTTGGCAACTAGGGCGTGTTCCCTTGTGTTGCCTAGTGGTGCAGGGCAGTTCAAGCTGCACAGTGGTTTTTGCCCTTGTTTGGAGCTGAAAACCAGAGCACCTGTGCACAGGGGCAGGCTGAAGCCTGATTTGTCTCGACCTTCAGCTGTGAAATAGGGAGTCAGATAAACAAACTTCATTTCTATGAAAATGCTCCCACCCCCTGTGTTGAAAACAAATCTGTAATTTTTAAATAGTGCTTTAAATAGAAGTTGGAAGTTTCTATTCCTTAAAATAGTATGGAAGTGGATCAAAACAGCATCTGTTCCAGGTGTTCTTCCAGTGTAGGCACACCTGTGCCCTATACCACTAACCAGAGCTTGATGTGGCCCCCAGGGTTTGCAGCAGCACAATCCTTCCTCAGGGCAGGACTCTGCACGAAGCCAAGAGGTACCCAGTGGTGGGAAGAGGCAGGCGACAGCCATGTCTGCTGCCCGGTCAGTATGGCCCTGAGAACGAAGCTCTAGGGTGGACTCCAATGTTTTGGAGATGCTGCCCTTGTACCAGAATAATGAGGGAAAAATCAACACTTGCCACAAACAAAACAAACAAAAAAAACCATACCTATTTCAAAACATCTCCTCCCCCTATCCCCACTGGATTTTTGGTAGTGTCACTTTACAAGGTCTCCTGCTATCACAACTGTGTCCTTCTGAAATATCTCCGCATGTCCTGTGAGTCAAAAATATGCTGGTGAAATTCTGTACTTTAAACACTAACTAAAACCTCACATGGATCTTTTGATGTGCAGTAGCTTTCTTAGTGCTTTGTTTTTGTCTGGGAAAATTTTACTAGACATCATTCTGTGATAAACTGTTTCTTTTACCGTGATAATGTATCATGGTCTGTCTGGACAGTATAATCATAGAATCACAGAATATCCTGAGCTGGAAGGGACCCACAAGGATCATCGAGTCCAACTCCCAGCTCTGCACAGGACCACCCAAAAATCAGACCCTGTGTCTGAGAGTGTTGTCCAGGCACTTCTTGAACTCCGGCAGGCTCAGTGCCGTGACCACTGCCCTGGGGAGCCTGTTCCAGTGCCCGACCACTGGACAGTAGAAGTTGTCCTGAAGCAGGTCAGCTTGGTAGGTGAACCAGAGGTGTGTGCACTCTCCCTTTTGAAAGGGAACCCTCTGAGTACAAACTCTGCCCTGCCCTGTCCTTGCCTGGCTGTGTTTGGAGATCAGTCAGTCTTCCTGCGTCTCCTATTGGATGTGTGGTAGTGTGACTCCTTGACAGTTACATGGAAACGTGTGTGTTTTTTGAAATATTCCAATTCTCCTGCAAGCCTCACATTTGTCCTTACCGGCTTGTAAGTCAAAGCGTGCAGTGCTTGCTCTTACTATCACATTAAAACTTTGAGGCATGTTTGCTTTTACTCTTAACACTGGAGAAATCCTGGTGCTCCCTTTCGTTTTTATTCTGAGAGAATAATCCTCTTGTGACATATTTAGAATTATATGTTAACATTTTTCTTTAGTATCTATTGCAAAAGAAAGAAATGTCTGTCTATGGAAGTTGAAGTGGCTCAGATCACTGCAAATGTCTGAGAAATGTCCCTTCACTTAAACGTGTCTCTTTGAGAAGGCAGCTCTGCTGGGGCTTGAAT
The DNA here is from genome assembly GCA_013399475.1 of Chauna torquata. NCBI lineage: Eukaryota > Metazoa > Chordata > Aves > Anseriformes > Anhimidae > Chauna > Chauna torquata. Next base: position 50,939 of record VXAL01018196.1, on the reverse strand, counting down.
CCACTCTTAATGGTTCTGTTTTACCTGTGTAATGGGAGCAGTGTCCTCTAGGACCAGCTGTAAGCTGCTGCATAAGAAACACAGGTTAAAAAGATGACATCTGTCAAAATTTAAAGTTTCAGTTTAAAATTCTAAAACAGAGCTCAGTACAGGAGCAGAAGAAGAGACTGAGAAGTTAGTGTTTTCTGAACGATATCTATCATTAGGATATTATCCTTTATTTCAACTGATGAGTTAACTTGCTGAGGGTATAAAAGGAGCATAAAAATCTACTTACTGAAATTCATGAGGAAATCTCAGAATTCCTGTATCCTTTTGAAAAATAGGCCTCAGGCTTCTAAATAATTTAGTAAAATCTTTATAATCTTCTTTTCTATCTGCTAGGTCTGTAAAGGTTGCACAAGGGCAATGAACAGGTGCATGCTTTTATCTTGTAATACAACCAAGCATTAATAGAAACAGTTAAGTAAGTACAATTTAGACTGATATGTTTTTTCCTTAAAAAAATTAAATATATACACCTAACTGGGGAAGAGATGTCAAGTATAATCTTATACTCCACTGGATTTTCAAAAACTTCTTAAAGAACTGCCCTTTAAAGTATTTTATATATATAAGGAAACTCCCTATAAATGTGGCATTTAGGCAATGCCATTCTGTCTCTGTTATGTTGAAAACGATCAGAGAGGTTTCCTCTCAGTGTGAGCTAAGCAGCTTTCAGATTTCATGTAGTCCCTAGTACATGAGGGACCTTGAACTGTCTGTTTTGTAATATTAATTCTATTTTCCCTAAAAACAGAATCATGATGTGGGAAGATACCTTTTGCCTGCTCTTCTGTGCAGCATTATTGTACATTTTTTTAATTCTGTTTTATCTATGAGCCTGTATTCAGTGATTCAGTCACAGCTGATGATACAGGACATCTGCGTGTAAGGTTGCAAAATTGCTTTTAGAAAATGATTTAATGAAAGCAAGACCCACAGTATTGTTCTCTTATTAATCAACAGGCAAAAAAAGATTTTGGCTGTACAAACAATTGCATATAGATCCAGCTACTTGCTGTCAGTCTCGCTGTCCTTAGCAAGAACTACTCTTGAGACAATCTCTGAAGTTTATGCAGAGGAAATGTCTTGTTAATTCCTGGAAACCAAGAAGAATTTACTGTGCCGTGAACGTACGTTAAAAACTGTCTGTGCATCTTGCTGGATGAAATTTGTTGCTTCCACTGACAGCATTATAAAATAAATGAGAAGAGGTTCCTGATCTGATTCTCCACAGAGTCTTTTTGTGGAAATAGAACTAAACTGCTTCCATGCTGGTTTTGCATTGATGCTAATGATTATATTAGATGCAAGATTGTCAAGAATCATACTTTATTGTGAAGCATTTTATTATGTTTGAAACTCCAGGGTGGCTCAAACATAAAAGTTCACATAAGCTGTATGTGAATCCTGCAGAAATTGGAGGATTTGAAAACTGTCATGAACATCAGCTTTTCATAATCTTCAGTTCTCGTGATAAAAACACTTCTTAAGATCATAGCCCAAGAGATTGCTATCTGTTCTCTGTATTTTTAATTGCGTATTATTACTAGTTCTGCCAGTGACAATACTTAAGCAGGTGGTTGGTTTGGATTTGCTGCTCCAGTGAGATCTAATCTACGGTAGCAAAAACTTGGCACTTTTTTTTTTTAAATGAAGATCTTACGCTAATGTTATCTGAACTTTAAAAAGAGGAAAAACAAATGATAGGAGTTTTTCAGACCCCATGGATAAATCCTTTTTTTTTTTTTTAAGGAGATGGTCTAAACTAAATGTGCTATTAATAAAGTAAACTAAAGAATGAGCATGCAGCAGCAGATTGTATCCAAAAATTCCCATTGAGACTTTCATTGAGCTTCAGGATTTTTTTTTTTCAATTCTACTAAATTTCCTTTTTTTTCCCTTCTTTCCAGGAAATGTCTCCCTGTGTTTAAGTCTTTCAGAGGGCAAGGAGTGGAAATCCGTTTTCACTGTTAAAATTACTAACTTAGGGCAGGAACAGGGATATTTCATTTGGAAACAAGAGATAGAGGATAAGGAAAAAAAAAAAAGCTAAACTAACATCTTGGCAGAAAAATTTGCAAAAAATGTAAGACTTGAATTGTGTTGTTCAGGAAACAAAACACTATCTGTATGAGTGTTTAATACAGTAACAACTGGAAAGATCAGCTTGAGAGTACGTTACTGATTAGGTTGGAGGGAACTCTGAGTCATCAGCTTTTCTGGTGCTCTTTTAATTAAAAAATAAATAAATTACTCTTGAAACTGCCCTGACTGCAATTTTCTTTTGAGTGTCTTTCCTCAACTTAAAATAAAAGAAAAAATCGTTCCAATTCCAAATTGATAAATGATCCTCACTGCCATTCATTAGGTGATGAGAGAGTGGAGTGGGAAGATCTTCAGACTGTTAAAACACTTGGCTCATTTCGATTGTGCCTGTGTAATGCTAGGTACATCATCTTATCTTTCCTCATCTGCTTTCGCCAGCTGTAAGTGAGGACTGTGTTCCTTTTTCCTAAGTAAAGCACTTCTGGAGCAGACCATGAAAATAAATGATTGTTTGCCAAAACCACATTGCAGACTGGGGGTATGCCAAAGTCAGCCTTAATACTTACTTACTGCTTTGTTTCCAAGATACTTACAATGGCAGAAGGAAAGCACAATGTGATCCTTGCTTTTCTCTGTTCCTACACCAGTTTTCCTACCAAAGAAACAGGCAAACCTCCCCATCTTGTTGCCCTGCTCCACAGATTTTGACAGTACCAGACTGTGGTCATTGCTTCTCTTCTGTCATCATGACCACTTCTCTCTGCTCCCGTTGGCATCACTTAGTTGCTGCTGTTCTCTGTTACCTGTTTTGTCATTGTGTCTCTAGTTTGAAAGGACTTAATTACAGTAGTTTCTCTTTTCTATAAAGAACATGTAATACAGAGCCTAAATGCACTTTTTTGTTGTTGTTGTTTCCCCACTCTCCACTGCTTCTTGTCCTATTCAAAGGCATTCTTAACTGCTGCTTTCTTTGTGCAAGTACTCAGTTGTATAGATTTTCCATCACCAACACTTTATATCAAAGAATGTGGTGTCCAGAGAAAGATTTTTTTTTTCCTTTTACAGATGGAAGAAAATTGCTTTGTTTTCATGATTTCCAGAAGACCAACACAACTTTTTGTCAAAACAACAAGAAAAAAAATCTTTATTCGTAGTGTTTCTCTATGGATTAGAAAGATCATTTGGAGGGACCATTTATCTGAAGTCTATGTTTCCTGAGCAAACAAAAAACCTCTCTCCATTCAAGTCGGCATGGAAAAACTCCTTGCATTCCTTAACTCTAGAACTGAAAAGATTGTGTCTAATGAACCTTTTATTTTCTATTAGAGCAGGCTGTCTAGTTATACCGTTGGATGCATTTGCTGTGGAAAACCAAAAAATGCTTAGATATTAGGCAAGCTGACAATCTTTTCTCATTCTTGGCTGATGAGTGACTGACAAAAAAGACTCAAGCAACCCTCTGAGCATTCTCAAAAGAAGAGAGAACTGTATGAGGTAGGAAGCTTTCTCTAGTGCTGCAAATTATTCTGATGTTAGTGGAAGCATCATTTAAAAAGTGGGAAAGAGTTTGGTATGCAGGTAAAATTGTTTTGTATCTGTTCAGGATAAATAATGCAGTTTTGATCTCAAAACTACTTATGCTATTTCCTTGTTTCGTAAATTTTACAAAAAAGGAAAAATGAATGATACTTTTAGAAGATAATAATGTAATAGGCTAGTGAAAACGAACAGTGTTTGCTTTAGTATATCACTCCTGTGCAGAAGATCATAGCTGGCTCTGAGTCTTAAGCGGAGCAATGTTCTCCAGGTGACACAGAGAAAGTTGGCCTGGGAGCTGTAAGGAAAGGCAAACAAGAGGAGTGGTTCCCGTGTCAGTCTGCTGTTACCCACGTCACCATCCTGAAGTCTTTCCTTGTCCCATTTATGTCTGTAGACCAGTTCTTTGAAGATATGTCTGGATGGAAGAGAAGGTATTGACTAACATTAAGATAAGAATAGGTTTGCAGAACTAATTTGTAGGGTGAGCTTAACTGATGCTAAACTGAGGAGTGACTCTTACTGGTTGGTAAGCCTGCTTTTTCAGAAACACTCCTCTACAGCAAGAACACAAAACGGTGGCAGGAGCCCTACGTAGTTTTAGGCTGTTGCTACAAGCTGTCACCTCGATTGCTTAGCAAAAGGGTGTTAAAACCTGTAAATGGCTTTGGCACAGCCCAGTCTCTTACCATAGTTTCATGGATGTGAAATTTTGCCAAGTACTGTACTAATAAGTTGAGGGGCTGGGGGATCATGAGATTTCCAGGCACCAGATGTCTGCTTGCATTTGGTGGGGGATTTTTAGGATGGCTTTATGTCTAACTACAGTTTATTTTTTCCCTTGGAATTATATGCACCATATTTTCAGAAGGAGATGCTGAGATGTCATAAATATCCATTCTTCTGCTTTTTAGCTTTCATTATTTAACTTCCTTTTACAACTTTAGAACTAGGGTTTGTTTTGTTGTTTTTGAAAAGTCTCTGTATGATGTAGTTGGCAGTGGATCACACCCGAACTCCTATAATCTCCATACTATCCCTTTTGCCCACAGACAAAAACCAAAAAGCCTTCCCAGGTGATTCAGAACTTCCGAACCAAACTTACTTACGGGTTATGCCTAGTAACAAGAAGAGCAGATAAAATGTAGGAAGCTGGTGTTAAAAGATTCAGATAGCTCACTAAGTGTAACGTTTGGCACGCATCACTCGCCTTCCTAAAGTAATAATTTGACAAGAACAGCTTCCGCCATCTTGGTTTATCTCAGTGTAAACTAAGAGGTCACTGTGTTTTTGTAGTTGTTGTTGTTGTTTTTTCTTTTTTCTTTTTCTTTTTTTTTTTTTTTTGAATTCAAAACCAAACTACCAAATCATACTGTTTTTTCCCTTTCGCTTATAAGGATGAATGTCTGGTTAGGTAGAAGGTTTAGACCTAGCTCACAAGAAGCCAGTTAGAACAGCAATCCTTCATGTACTGTCACCTTCTACAACAACATTGTCCTTATTTTCCCATTGCTCTTTATCAATTGCTGCCATTTTGCACTTTCACTAGAGCAAGCTTCAGCTGCCCTTTACTACAGTGTGTTTTGAACCCTTGTAAATATATGCATTAAGGAAATTTATTTCAGATAAAGTAACTATCTGAAGCCACAGCACAAAAAAGTCCAAGCAAATCTAGTCTCATTAAATTAATGATGACATTAGTAGGTCTCATCCTTTTGACTTATTCATAGGTTAGAAGAAGAAAAACGAACATCTCAGTGGTTTCTCAAGTGCTGGAATGTTTCTAAATCTGCTAGCTAAGGAGAAAACAACAGCATGAAGTCAGAAGTATCACGAACAAAAAATACGGACTTTTGGAGACAAATATCTATTTTTTCCACTGTAAAAAATTGACAAATGTTTAATTTTTTTTTGTGATGCACCTTTTGCATCATCTGTTTCCCTTTAGTTCTGTGAGAAGCTAAGTTGCTCCATTTTTAAAATTACTTTATTTTGCTGCTTTGTGCTATTTTAATCTATTGTAATAAATAAGAAGAAATGTAACATTTATCAGAAACTATTGAACTACTGTTTTAGTTTTTCAGAAGATGTATTGTCAGTAGAAAAATGCGTTTAATTCTGAAAACTTGTGTTTTGTCCTTCAGTTTAGAACCATCTTCTGTTGTGAACAACCATGATTTGCCTACAGTTGCTTTAAGATGGTTGTAGTATATGAGCACAGCAAAAGATGGGTGGTGAGACTGAAGATAGGAAAATGCAAAAATAGTATAGATAGTTTTAAGGCTGGATAATTTTAAGAAAAATTTTCAAGCTCTATTTTAAAAAGCAGGCATTTTATAGTCAAAGTCCTTGGGGTTTTTAGCTGAGTTTGAAAAGCTCCTTTAATATAGAGGTAACGATTTCTTTTATGTCTTTCAGTCAGTTTATTGGTTTGCAAACCTGAAGGCTGTGAATTTTATGAAAGAAAATCCTTTAATTTTGTGTATGCCTATTCATACGTGCAGTTGCCATGATACAGATTTGCACTGAAAGTTTTTAATCTCTGATGTAAACCAGTATGATGATTTTAGCATCATCTTTCTGATACAGTTAGTTAGAAATCTGAAAAAATACGAGTACTTACTGAATTTAGCTGACTGGATCCTGGAAAGGTCTCGGCAGACTTTAACACGTGGTCTTTGACTTTTCTGCAGTGACCCACTTCAGGCATACAAACCGATTTTTGCAATTAAGTTTTGCTGAGAGTTCATGACTCCCTCCGAGTTGCAAGCCATTGTCTGGGAACAGCTGCTTTAATTTCGAGCTATTCATTTTAATGCCTTCTTTCCAATTGTTTTGTACAATGCCGTATCGTGAATAGAGTTTTATGTAACTTTCATCAAATATCTGATGGATCAGGCATTGTTAAAAACCTTGCATCAGTTCCTTATGAAACTTCTGCCTCCTTTCCCACCAGCCCCTGCTATTGACTTCCAGTTTATTTGACAAGCATCATTGTTGATTCAAGATTTAGATGTGCAAGGCCTTCTGAAGATAAAGACAGTTTTTAAACTTGATTAAGGACTTTATAGGAAGTTTAGGAAGAACAGATGATGTCTCATAGGCATTCACCAACCTGGGTTCATGACAGATGCTGCAGAATCAGTTGCGGAGAGAGCTTTTTAAGCCCAAAGCCTTCATGCTCAGGTGGGATGCAGAGAATGAAAAACTGAGGGCTGTTGCTCGTGAATTATGGTTCAGAGTTGCATTAGTAATTTTTTTCTGCGTGAAGCTTGGAGTCAAGGAGAAATCTCAGAGTATGTCTGAGCTATGGACAGTTCCCAGCTAGCAGCAAGTGCTGGTTTTGTTGTCCTTCTTCCAAGGAAATGCCACTTTGACTACAGAACCCTTTGATGTTGTCTGCCCAGTACTGCCATGCGTCTTGCTTGAGAATATCTTACCTTGCTTGAGATTGGCTCTATTTATCAGTAACTGGATTTTACTGACAGAGGGGTGTTTTGGAGGTCATGCTGCAGCTCTGTGGCAGGATAGGTAGGGCTGTGAGCTGTCTGAATACGAATGTTACATGGAAGCCACCTGGAAAGTGTCACACTGGATTCTGCTGTTAGCGATGAGGAAGTGAAGTTAAGTGATGATACAACTGACACATGAATTAGAACTCCCTTAATATTTTCATGAAAATTACTCTTCCTCAGGCAGGTCTGACTGTTTTTCAGTGGGGAAAGTTTTATCTAAACCTGTTCATTGGGTCTGCTATTGAAACTGTTCACAGATTGTCACCTGTCTGAAGTTAAAACTCTTTGTATGTAAATTGTTCTTCCCTAACAGCCCAGTGTAGGTTTTTATTTTGAATCAACGCCTGTTATATTTTCTGTATGTTCAGGGAGGACTTTGATGAAAATGTAAAACTATCACCATAAAAAATAGATCCTTATCACCTCCGGTTATGACTTGTGTTAAGCTTTGTTTTTTTAATTTCAATGGCAATTATTTTGACTTGTATGTGTTGTCATGTATATCAGGTGTTCTGGGTAGGTATATCAGGTGTGATAAGATGTATAAAACTTAGAATAGTTCACAAGAATATGTTCTGGCCTAAGCAACACTCTTGGCAGGAATAAATTCAAGTAAATAATGGAGTCAAATATTTTATTTTTGCCTGATTTCATATAGTTTTCTATATTAATTTTTTTTTTAGGATACTTTGAAAATGTAAAAATTACAGAGAAAAAAACTTTCTGTGTTCGCCAGAAATGTTTGGCTTTCTCTTCAGTAAGAATTTTCTGATTTTTGGAGTGTAACCTCATACCAATGCTGCCAAAGATATGGAAAAAGTTTATTTAATTTATGCTCCCTCTACTGGCCTTACAGCTGTGCAGCATAGATCTGTCCCACACCTTAAAAACGCCCAGACTTGCACCAGTTTTGCGGAAATTGAGAGAACATTGGTGGGAATTGGGAGAACATTTTTATCTGCAAGATCTGGCTTTGAGCAATGAGTAACAGCATTTCTGAAGCAACCTTTCAATAACAGCGGGAGCTTTTAGAAAAGAAACCAAAATAATATTTTGTGATAACTTTGAGTACATTCAGTTGCAGCAGATGTGCAATCTGTTAGTATGATATAGGAGAGCTGTACATCTGCCATCAATAGCACTATACACTGTGTCCAAAAATTGTTTCATTTTTTTGCTTGGGCTTCATGAAAATCATCGTTTTAGTACAACGTGGAGAAGCAGAACTGGACTGAAAAAGTTGTTCAAAAATAATTGAAATATCCCAAGCTTGTTTGAAACTAAGGTGCAAAACCTGTTGTGCCTGGGAACATTGTCTTGATAGAGATCACTTAAGAACTATTACGTATTCTTTTTTTTGTTTTGTTTTTTTGTTTTTTGTTTTTTTTTTTTAGCTGGACCTGTGATCTGCAGAATGCTAACATACCCTCCAACTCGAAGAGCCTTAATTGTGGGTTGTGGTCTGCAGATGTTTCAACAACTGTCAGGGATTAACACCGTCATGTATGTATTTACTGCTTGCTTCTTTTTTAAAATACTTTGGAAAAAAAAAAAGGCAATTAGACCAATAGCAGTTGTAGATGGGCTTCTGGACAAATTTTGAAATATGAAAAATTGAGTGTGAGAGCTGGAATGCTGGTTTTAAATCTGGATATTGGTATATTTGGCATCTCAGAAAACTGGTACAAGATGATGTCACTATAAGGGTAAACATTTATACAGAGATGACAGTGCGAACTACTCTGGGAGAGACATTATTATATTTTAGGGTTTACGGTTAAAGCTATGCAAGTGTAGATAAGAAAGTACTCTTACAGCTTGAATTTGTGTGCAAATAGATAAAAATACTGAGGGCTAGGCGGCTGACCATGTAAATGGGATGGAAAATTACTGTGAAGTGCTAAAGGAGGTAAGATGCTGAGGGAAGAAGCATTTGCCTTTGTTATATGTTCTATTACATGTACGAAGACTCAGCAAATGTAGAGGTGAAGAAGAATATATTGGGTTTTCTGATAAGCTGTCAGCTCATATGAGGAGTAGCTCTTGATAAATGTGCAGTGCACATGATCTAGTTTAAGACGAAATTACTGCTGAGCTACCCTACAAGAGTAAACATAATGTGATTTCCATGTTGTTTTAAGAGCAAGTGTAAAATACATAGCAGTAACATCTTACGGAGAGATCTACATCTAAATGAGGAAGCTAGTTAGGAAATAGTTGAGAGGAACAGCTAAAATAATAAATCTTTTAGTGGTATCAAGAGCTACCATGTTAAATGTTAGAGTAAATATCTACCGTCTGTCATAAGGGGGGGAAAAAAAAAAAAGAGTATTGTTAAACCACAAATAAGGGAAATCTGTAACAGACTTTATAAAGAGGGACTTTATACTGTAGAAATTGTAACCCAATGTTGAAAATTGGAGAAGGCATAACTGCTGTTATATGTAAAAACCAGAAGACAGGCACAGAAGGAGCTTTGAGGAATCTTCAGGCACATCGGGAGGAAGAGACCTAACAGTGTCTCTAGGCCCTGTCTGGATCAAGGCTCTGTGAGAACAGTAGCAGAAGATAAATCTATAACAGCAAATTTTAAAAGACTTGTTTTTGCATCTGTGTTAGTTATGGAGGGTATATGAAAGTTCCCACACTAGAGCTTACTCAAGATGTCTCAGATGGTTTGCTTCAAATTGAAATGTTAGGGGAAGAAATTTTAGAACAAGCTGATTAAAATGAATAATAACAAATTGCCTAGACTAATCAGGGTACACGCAAAGATCTGGACTAATTCAAATACATAGTTAAAGAATTTGGAAATGTAGCTTAGTCTGTGTGAACCTACAGCCTAGAGCTTTATTTCTGTCCATATCAAAATTAAAACTGTCAGAGAATCGAAGGAGAAGATGCGTTTGTAAATATGAAAAACATATACATAGGGAAAATAAAATAATAAAGAAGAGCCAACATGATTGTCATAGACAGACTATAGCTTGCAAGTCTGTTGGACAGGAGTTGGTGGGCATGTGAGAGCTATACCATGTGAACTAACCATCCTAGTCCATGGCAGCTCATGCCAGAGTTTCTTGAAGAAACCAGATGGTCACAAAAGTAAGAGAGAAGTCCTCTTGGGTTAATAACTTGTTAAGATAAGAAACAAAGGATAAGAATAAAATATCAGTTATCACAATGGAGGAAAGTCAGGAGTAGAATCCTGCAGGGATCTGTGTGGAGATCTTTGCTATTCAGCATTTTTAAGTTTGTGAAAGGGACTGAACAGCAAAAATCCAGCTTGTACTCATACACTATTCGGAAGATAAAAATCCCCTAACCTGTGAAAATGAACAGTTGTTCAAAGATAATACAAAATAAATGAATAAAATAGCAAAAGTGTTAACTTTACAATACTATGCAATAATGCTTGCAGGAGGGAACTGGCTAGAGATCTTGAAGTTGAATATAGCTCTATGCAAATGCCCTGATGATATCCATGACCAGTCTGGAATAGTACAAACAGTTGTGGATGTCCTTTTTTGTTAATATTGATAAACCAGGTTGTACGTGGAGAGAGAGAGATCCTGTATTTGAACAGGTTGGTTAGAACTCTGCAGCTCGGTAAAGAAGTAAGTTAGGAAGAAATGCATGACACATAAAACTACTAATGTTGTGCAGAAGATGGGGAGGGTATGATTATTTATTATTTCTTCTAACACGGTTTTGTTGACTCCTGGTTCTTACCCAGCAGTAGGTTTAAAATAAACACAAGGAAACATTTTTTCATGCAATACATAATTACATAGTGGAACTCATTGCCGCAAGATGTTACAGATGCCAAAAGTAGAAAGAAGTTTAGAAGGTAATTAGGGAACCTGATATAATAAACGTTATTAGAGTATTAGTAAACATGATGTGGGTGCAACCTCTGGCCAAGGACAGTCATTCTTATATTTTGGTTCTTACTACTTTAGGGATCTTTATTAGGCTAGAACCAAAAACTGACAGTTCACAAGGTTTATGACACCGGTAGGTTGACTCTGCTTATTTTAACCTTTAATATGTTTTAAAATCTCAAACTACTTTCTCTGTAGGAGGTTTTACAAATAGTTTGGAATTGACCTAATTTGCTTTTGGATGTGTAGGAGGACAGAATTACAATTATAAAACATAGCTGAATCTTAACTTCAAAATAAGAAAATACCTATAATAAACACGTGAAGGCACTGTTGTTAAAGGACTATCTTGTAAACCATTTGAAATATCCAGTATTTTTTTAATAATCCAGTATAAGTACATTTTCAGTTATCAGGTATGTAAGATGAACATTCCCCTGTGAAAGGACATTTTTCAGATATAAGTAAGCAGCTGTCTATTGATGGTCTTCTTGCATAGAAGCTGATGATTGAATTTTAATGCAGTAATTAAATGGTACCTTACAGAACTGTCAGATTGTATTAACTCTCTAAATACTATTTTCGTCTCCATAACATTTGGTTCTGTCGTTCTGGGATTGTTGTTTTGTAGCAGCAGGAAAACGGATGTTGTAGGATTATGTAGACTTTACTGGTTTTGCAAACTCACTTACCAAAACCTGTTAATCACAAAAAATGTTCTGATGGTTGTTGTTCACTCTAACTTCTTGGTGCTGCTGAAAAGAGAATCCTTTTTTCTTGCTATACCCCTTTGTAGGCTGCAGGAGAAGGGGCTGATAACCCTGGCTTGCTATTTCCTGCCTTTCCCTTGTAGAGAATTTAGCAGCCTCCAGTTTGCCCCTTTGCCTTTACTTATTTCCACGGGACTCTTCTGCACTGTGACCAGTTAACCTGGCAGTGTCTATAATGGGCCCCAACTTGTTCTAATCCTTTGGCTTGGGGCATTCCATTCCTTCAAATGCAAAAGAATTTATTAAATCCTGTATTTTAATGTAAGAAAGCAAGGCCAGAGGAGTGAGTTTGTGTGGGTCTGAAAAATTCAAATGAAAAAAAAAAAAATCAAATCACAAAGCATTAAAGTGAAATGAACATATAAGGAAGAAAGCAGTTGTAGAATAATTCGATGCTTCCCCAATTCGCATATGCTTTACTGAATAGCTCTTCTATTTAAAAAAAAAAAAAATCCAAAAGTTTGAATCAAAAAGTATGGGTATTAGAGGTAGGGAATTATATAGATAAATTCTGCAAGAATCTAAAAATAATCACCAAGGGTCCCCAGAAGTAGAAGAGATCCTAAAAAGGAGGGAAAAAAACCCTACAACACATGGAGACAACAAAAATCTAGAGCTTCAGTGCTTAAGGGTTCAGAAATCTGTTAAATATTTTTTAGTTAAAAATTGGGTATTACTAGTGAACCCAATGAGAGCAACAAAGTCCATGTGTAGTTGGATTTCTCTTGAGAATGGTGAAAGGAAGAACTAGAAGAACTTTGGTAAGAACTCTTGAGGTCTGTGCTCTTGCCATGCCATTGTGCAATAAACTGATGTAGTTTTTGCACAGAAATAGTTTCATATTGTATCAGCCATGTATGTGCATGAGATCCAACCATGAGGAACCAGGAACTTTAGTCCTGAACAAGATGTTATTGAAATGGTGAGAACTGCGTGCAGAACAACCTCTGCATTGAGGGGGTGGATCTAAAAAAGAAGCAAAATGTAAAAATAGGCTAAGGAGTATGTGACTCTCATGGGAACAAATTCTAGCATGATAAATTTAGTCAGTAAAAGAGTAAAGCTCAGTGACCTATTGCTGTGATTCTTTTTTTTTCTCCCCTAAGAAAAAGATACCACTGCTGTTAGATAGAGTGCCTGAAATAGAAGAAATGTTTCCTTTTTGTCCTGGCTTTTGCCAGCTTAACTGACCTGTAAAAGATAAAGTCAGACAATTTTAAACAACCATCTTTACCACTGCAGCAAGCAGGTCTGAAATGGTTTAACTTTGCAGTTTCTTATCTTTCTGGTATTTTCTCATCTTGAAAACAGCAGCTTACTCTTTCAAGCCTAGATTCACAAATCTGGCTGACATGATACTGAAAAAGGCCCTGGGAAGGAAGTTGTATTCCAGAATAGCAAATGCTACAAGTTAGCTGTTTAATAAGAACATATCCAAGAATTGTGTTGAAACAGTGGTATGCAGATATTTTCAGGCCCATAGTGACCTGTAGTTAAAACATGGGAGAAGAGGACCATTTTATGGTAAAACTGTAAGCTCAAATTTCCCATTAGTTCCTTCTTTAAAAAAAAATAATAATAATAATTACAACAGAAAATCATTTTTTGAGGGTGGGAAGGAGAGAGGGCTTGAAGGATTTAGATATTTCAGATTGTCTGGTGAAAAACATCAGTAGAGTACATCAGTGTTTTAGCTATATTCTCAAGTCCCAGCAGGACTGTGACATCTGAAAACATTCCTGATACTGTGCAGCTTTACTGCAGTCAAGAAAGAAGAAAAAAAAAAAAGATGGGCAAGATAGCTTTTGGAAAAATCTTGAGTTAGCTTGAATACTAAGCAGTAATTTAGCCATAATTGGAGGCAGTTCAGTATTGTCTTGTCGGAGCTGCAAGTAGGTGTTGTCGCCTGTGCTGGAGTTTCTGCTGCTCTTTTTGGGGCTCACTGGTGTACCTTCACGCAGGCTGCCTGTGCCCTCAAGACTATACGTCTGAGATAAGAGACAGCTGTATCATCTTAATTATTTCTATTCTCACAAAACGTTAAGAAAAGTGGACTTGATGAAAGCCAAACAAAAATATTTTGTTCTGCAGTTGAAACAGTAAGCTTGATGTGATATTAGTCTAGTCATTTGCTATTATCTTTTCACATTGTGTTAGAAGAGCTTTCTGTAACAAAAATGTGGTATAATATATCAACAGGGAGAGCTTATGGGCTTCAGAATTTTTGTCAACATTTAAGCTTATGTTTTTGCTGGTGCACGTGATCTGTTTTTCCTAGTTAATAAACGGATTTTTTATTGTTAAGACATCCTTGCATCTCCTAAAAGTTAAGTGAATCCACATGTAAAATTTATTCATGTCTGGAGTTGGTCCACAGATCCTTTCGAGCTTTACCACTCTTGTTTTTGTATTTTGTTTCTTTTTTTTAATCTATGCAAGCAAACAAAAGAACAAAAAGAGAAAAGAAAAAAAGAAAAAAAAGATAAAAACAAGCATCTTTTTCCAGCTGGAAAGAAATAGGGAGTGGAAGAAAATACTATATGGAGAAGGAAAAAAGCTCAGAGTAATCAGAGAGAAGCTGGAGGAAAGAAAGGACAAGACAAAAGAGGACAAGTGTTTATATAACAAGCGGAAATTGAAGGTTTGAAGATAAGTTAAGAATACTAAAAAAACAATTAACATGAAAAGTGAACGAATACCATACTGAATGTAAATGAGAGAATGAAAGAGAAAAGGAGTGAGACTGGAAAGAAGCCAGGATACTTCTCTCTAGTACCCATTACACTTCAGGAGTTTAATGGAGTCAGAGACCATTTCCTGACAGGTTTAATAGCCAGGTCTATTGTGCAGCAATTACAGAGATCAAACCTGTGAGGAGCTGTAAACCTTGGCGCCTGTTAGCCGCAGTGAGCACTATTCACCTGTCTCTAGCTTCATACCCAAGCAGGAGCTTACTCGCTGTGCTGCTGCCCCTGGGGATTGCCACCTGGACAGCCACGTGTGATTTAATCCTCAGAAGGATGGGGAAGGTCAAGGTTGAGAAACTCTGCCATGATTTCCAGTTCTTAAACTTATTTTTTAAACAAAATACTGAGTAGGTAGCATAGGACAGTGGCTACAATACTCTTGGTATTTTGGTTGAAGGTCATTGAAAAGTGTCTTGTCCCATGGTATTTATTCAGGATGTTTCGTGAATTACAGCAGAAGTAGTAGCAACCTTTTCTCCTTCAGCTTCAGCAAACATAGAGAGATTTATAATTTAGTAAGTAATTTCTTTATAAATCATGCCAGATTTATAATTAATAAGCTGGTTATTGAAATGAGACTTTGCTAGACCATTGAATTGTTGATTTGCATATTGGAAACCAGTTGTTGACATCTGTAAACAGAAGTTATATTGGAAAAATGTAATGGCGGGTCACATTTTTCTTGTGGTTTGTAGCTAAGAATTGATTTTATAGTTTTTTTAAAATCCAGAAAGCAGCATGCTTTATTTAAAAAAAAAAAAATCCCCAAAAGCTTACACAATGTTATAATGTTGTCCAAGCTGCACAGCATTTATTAAAGAACAATATATCTTTTTTTGCAGTCTCCATTTAGATTTAAATCGGGTGACAGTAATTTGCAAGCAGATTGGCATGTAACCTTTATTTTTGCATGACCAGTAACTTCTCTACTCAGTTCTTCTTGAATACTCTGAGACCCAACAGTGCTTTAAATCTTACTGAGGAGAGAGGCAATTACATTAATGTTTTTAAAATATAGACTTTGTAATGTTGTCAAGACATTTTTGAGAAGTTCTGGCAATTGACAAGTCTGGCTCCAGAACATTAAGCTGTTCCTTGCTTAGTTTTTTACCCTTCAATATTATTTTGTGAATAAAATGTCTCATTTATATCTTTCTCTTAAATTTAGCATTTTCCCCTTAGGCTTTAGAAGATGTTTAATAAAACCAAAAGAAAGCTTATGTTGCAGGTCCACTTGCGTTTCAGATAATAATCCTTTAAATATTTTATTGGGTTTTAATAAATACTTGCAATAACTTTTTTTTGAGAAGTGACCCTTCATTTTACCATGTTATCCTTTCTTCATATTGAAAGATGCTTTATATAGTACTGCATGCAAGCTCATAATGTAAAAAACTTCAGAGGAGAAAAAAGACGCATCTTTAGAAAATGACTGGCGTGGTATATAACTGCTTTTTAGATAGTGTAAATGTTTCTGGAAAAACAATTAAACAGAAGTCTAGTCTAGCACTCTAGGGAAGTTGACTGTCCTGTTATATCAAATGCCTCTGTTATACATGCTATACAGAAATAATGTAATTAACTTTACAGGTCTTCAGAGGAAAAAATTGTAGCTAATAAAGAAATTTCATATCGCTCAGTGTAAAATGTTCTAAAAGAGTGTTTATGGAAGCAGCCTGTACCAGTTTCATAGTACTTGAAGGAAAATGAAACCCTAACTCTGGTGTTTTGAAAGGTTTGCACATTCAGCTACCATCTTTCAATAGTCAATGTACTAATATCACAGCTGAGCTTGTTTCCTTTTAAATATAGGAAACATTAAATTTTTTTTTTTTTAAACAAACATATTAAGATTTTTTTAAAAGGCAGCTCCAAACACCTGATATTCACCAACTTGTCCTTACCAGACACTAGATTCTTGCGTAAAAGCCAGACTATGTTACAAGTTTTCCAAGCCCTGGAACATAGTGGTTTTTTTT
>VXAL01018196.1:0-25168 GCA_013399475.1 Chauna torquata | reverse complement strand
AGGGGCAGAGAGTGACCATGAAGGAGCGGCGGAGACAAAGCGATGTGGGCTGACTGCAGCCCCCATTCCCCGTTCCCCTGTGCCGCTCAGGGGGAGGAGGTAGAAGAGGGTGGGTGGAGGGAAAGTGTTTTCAGTTTTCTTTTAGTTTCTCACTGGTCCGCTAGTGATAGTAATAAATTATATTAATCTCCCTATGTTGAGTCTGTTTTGCCTGTGACAGCAATTAGTGAGCAACCTTCTTGTCCTTATCTCAACCCTTGAGATACGATGAGTCCATCGTATTTTCTCCCCCTGTTCCTTTGAGGAGGGGGAGTGAGCGAGCAGTTGTGGTGGAGCTCCACTGCTCAGCTGGGTAAAACCACCACAGTCCTAAAGTAATTAATTTGGTTCTTAAAAACAAATAAAAGTTTGAGAAGAACTCTAAGGAAATGTTTGGATTTTCATTAGTCTCTTCAGTTTGCTGCTTTCAAGGCAAATTGTCTAAAGTCATACAAGATACAGTGGAGTCAGTGTCTGCATTGTAGCTATATCCTCAGTGAGCCTGAATGGAAAATAGGACCACGTTGTCAGGTGAAAAAGGAGGCAAGTCCTGGCTTTCCTTGTGGTTTTTCTGGTCTACCTCATGAGAAAATGCAACCATTTGTCATGTATGCTTTCATCCCTGAAATGTTACCTTTTCTACTGGCTTTTTTAATACGAAGAATTAGAACTGTCTGTGTACAAAAGAAACACTTGTTGCCTTTTTATGTGTGTGAGAGAGGGAAGCAGATAGAGCTACTATTTCATCGCTTTTGCGGTGGGCTGTTAGGAGCCAGGTAAGATCTCAGTAATACTTGGATTAATTTGGCTATTTTTTAAACAAAGTTTTGAATGTAACCTTTTAAAATCTCCTTACATCCTACATCTGAGCCCTTAGTAGAGCTGGAGAAC
This sequence comes from Chauna torquata, assembly GCA_013399475.1. NCBI lineage: Eukaryota > Metazoa > Chordata > Aves > Anseriformes > Anhimidae > Chauna > Chauna torquata. Next base: position 24,238 of record VXAL01018196.1, on the reverse strand, counting down.
AAGGAACTGCTCCGGAGTGCAACCATAGTTTAGTGCTGTAGTGAGATACAAAGTACTGGAAGAAATCATAGCACTGTGCAGCATCAGCAGCTCCATTCCATTTGCACATAGGAGCAGAAGAAAAGGGATCTTATAGGAATGAGTAGTGTAAAGTTTATTTGCTGGTGATGACACTCTTTCAATTTCATGTTCCAAAAATTTTAGATTTTTCAACAACCACCTTAACTTTAATATTCAAGAACCAAGTTTACATATTTATTTCAGGTTGTGATATATGCCATTTGTTTACAGTGGAAATATAAGACAGGGTACAGGCTGATGTTTTTTCTGAAGCATGTAAGGAGAGTGGCTTATTAGTGAAACGGGACAGTTTTTAAGGAAAACACACTCATTTTCTGTTATTTCTCTTCACAGTGTTTCATATAATGGTAGAGAAATAATCATCATGTTTAAGCATCTATAATTTCAACATTATCAAATACAGCACAGTACATTTTTCTGTCTCATTTGCTTCATTAGAGCTTTGAATAAGTAAAATTAGCAAGGCTTTGCTCATTGTATTTTCCAGGATAGTCTTATAGCTTATATCTTACAGCAAAGAACTTTTTTTTTTTTTATTCTTGTCACACTGTGAAAAATGAACTCGAGCACTGCCAGAATTCTGAACAGAGGCAGAAACAGGATGTTCTTGTAGTAACGTATATATAATATGATTGACTGTACTGAGGTCTGGAACACAGGCTCTGCAAGAATACCGGTCATGTGTCCACAGGCATTTAGATCTGTTTGTTTATCAATTTATGACATTTGTTAACTTAAACTAGCTAGAAAATAAATTCTCATAGGGTCAGTTTCATGGAATCATAGAATCATTTAGGTTGGAAAAGACTTTCAAGATTGTCAAGTCCAACCATCAACCTGACAAACTGAGTCCCATCGCTAAACCATGGGCACCCTTAGTGCCACATGTCGCTTAAATGCCTCCAGGGGTGGGGACTCCAACACTTCCTAGGGCAGCCCATTCCAGTGCTTGATCACTCTCTCCATGAGGAAATTCTTCCTGATGTCCAATCTAGACCTCCTCTTGTGCAACTTGAGAGCATTTCCTCATGTCCCATCACTCATCACCTGAGAAAGGAGTCCCTCTCTCTCTAAGAATTCTGTTCTGATTGCCTCTTCTTTGAGTATCTCTGCAAAAGCTTTTGCTGTCCAACACTGTCTTCAGTTGTGCTTGAGCAACTGCAGTGACTTTTCCTGACTTGGCTGTACACAATGCCACCATCTATGGAAACTCTTAAATGCAGAAATGCTTATTAATAAGTATAGGTAAGCAGTTTGAGGATGGTGGACTCCTGTCCAGTTTTGGAAATCTTCATTCTCTTAATAGCGTGATATGCTACTGGAAACAATTGGTGTGACAGGGAGACTGGACAATGCTAGAGAGGGATTAACAGTGGAGAGCAAGGGTGAAAAAAGAAATGCAGAAAGAGAGAAGAAAAACACAGTAGCTGAGATGGACAGTGCTTAAAAAGGTACTGGAAAGTGTCTGTTGGAAAGAGAATTGAATTCCCTGGTTAGCTTAGCTCATTTGCCCTTCCTCTCAGCAGAACGTGAGCCATGTTTAGGTTCTTGCCTTATGAAAACTAAACAAGCAGCTCTCAGTCATTTGTGGCAACGCTCGAGCTCTCATTTCTGCATTGTCTTTTGAGAATACAATGGAGCAAATGGCTGTGTAAAAGAGAAGAAAACATGCTGTTATAGAACTTCTGTTCTTTCTCAGGTAGCCAGACTGACATATACATTTGCAAGCAGTTTTAAGCACATTTTCTAACTCAGGCTAGCAATTTACTGCCTTTCTGTTAAACGACATATTTTAGCTTCCTTTGGTGTGTTTGTAACGTGCACTAGTATTCACGTAGTGATAAGACTTCATACTTTCGAGCTTCTCTAACTCAGCCATGAGGCTTATTTGCACTGGTTTGTAGCTCAGAAGAAGTTGTGGGTCAACTCCAGTAGAGCTCCTGGTCTCCACAAGTCTTTCAGCATTTGAGACTGTACGCGCAGGGTCATTCAGGGTGGTTAGTGCAGGATAACTGCCATCAGCTGGGCAGCTCTGAGGTCCATCTTTCATCTTCTCTTGCAGTATCAAAGCTGGTCTGTGCCTCGTCTTTTCTGCAAACCAGCTTTTGGCTTTTGCTAACAACATAATCTTGTAGCGATCCCATGCTTTGCTGCATGATAGACCATCATGTACAGAAGCACTGGAAGTAAATTTAATATACACGTTTTAACATTTTAATTGATGTAAGTAGGTCTTAAGTTCTGTGTGTTAGCTTATTACTTTTTACTATATCTAAATATAGTTACAAGGATGGTATTAGCAGCTGATGTTTGTTATCTTTATGAACTAGACATTTTCCATAGAGTTGAAATAGTTTACTTGTTTTGGGACTTATCCTGGTTTCATAACAGACATTTTCCTTTCCTAACAGCAAAAATTCTTTGTCTGGAACAAATTAACTGCCATTCAAGGACTAATTTCTTCTTTCATGGCAGAAATTCCTTCCTCCATGGTACTGCTCTTCAGACTGACTGCCACACTCACTGTCATGGGCACTCCCTGGGGACTTCAGCTCAGAACCACATCTGTTGCTCTGAGTCACAACTTCATCCTATCTAGTGGGCTTTCAGTGTTCATTAGACTAATTAACAGTCAAGTAAAGCGATATGACATGGCTTGGCTGTTTTTACATATCAGTTAGCTTTCTGGAAAATTCAAGGTATCGACTATTTTCTGTGTCAAAATAAATGGTCATATGCAAGATTTTAAACAAGCAAGTATTTCATGTTGTCATGAAAGGAAAAAGTAGATTGCTGCCTGGTATAATCTTGCTTGTGCTGTACAGGGTACCTAAACAGCAAAACATGTATTTGTGGAAGGGAATGGCCAGGCAAAAAAAAATCACTCTATAAGGTGGTTCTTTCCCTATGTGAAATTAGAGGTATTATGAGAAGAGAGGAGTAAAAGGGGGAGAATGAGAGCAAACCCTAATGCTTACATTAGTTTCTCTCTTTAAAAAAGCCCAACAGCAACACAGCACTGAATCTGCTGCAACTTCATTGTGGCTCTATGTTTTTCACTTGTAGGAGTGGACTGCCCACCAGTTTGTCTTTACCTCTACTTAGCCACCTACGCGGCTTTTCCAGTTTTTTTGAGGGAAGGTGCTGAGATAGTCACCTCATAGTTCTTCTCAAGATAACAATACCTAATTATATTGTGTGCATAATTAATTATCACTTATTTGCGTAATAACTCTATCAACAGGTAGATGTTAACATTGTGTTAGTTCTTTTGTATCCTCAATAATCTAAGTCATGTATCTGGAGTCTGTGGGCTTTTCCCACCTCTGGGCAATTCTAGAGATTCTAGAAACGGATGGGAAATTTTAGGTTAAAGATAAATGAGAAGTACATAGACCAGTTCTAGGTAGAGAAAGGATGAAGACATGGCAGTTTTAAAATAAGCTATTGTTCTGAAGTATATAGATTGAATTATCATTGATTTATTTTTGCAATGTATGGGTAGAAACATAAACGTGCAAAACATTCATATCTTACATATTATTGATACTGATAAAAGTGCTTTATGTGTTTAACTGCCTACAGTGTTTGCAAATAAAATTTATTTACAAAATATACGTTAGGTAAGGTAAATGCAGGAATCTTTGTTACCGCTGTATGTCTAAGCAAAATTAAACTAATTGTAGTAGTATCACCCTGTCTTCATTGAGGAAATCAGGGACATTGCACTGATGCCTGGTATAGAGGGCTTGTGTAGTTTTAGTAGCCTTTGGAGAAGACTAAAAAATTGTGTTACTGGGTGGTGAGAAGGCATTAGAGCAAGTATTTACCTATCCATCACTGTTTGAGAGGTCTCACCCTGCAGTCTTCTAAAGCCATGTTCTCTGTCCACCGTGCTTGACTGCTGACTTGTCTGGGAGAGAGTGACCTTTGCTTGGGAAACCTGATCCCATAAATAAGGTGGCACCTTCCCCAGTAGCATAAAGGAAGGCTTGATTTCTAATCCTCCTGCTAGGTATTAGACAGCAAAGGGCAATGTATCAAATAACAGTAATCTTTTGTTACTTGCCCAACAAGTAAACCTATTTTTCTGTGAGTTATACAGTAATTCACTTGATGTTCTTGTGACACAACCTTTAAGGAAAGTTTCTTCCAAATATTTGCATATAGTTGTGAAGAACACTGTAGTGAGGCATACTCTAATGGCAAAAGGCACAATTATTTGCTATATGCACAGTACTATTTGTTATATTTTGAATGCTGTGAATTTTTTGAGCATGGTACCTATGAGGACAGGTCTGCCAGGTAAGTGTTGTTTAGGATTTTTGTTGCCTGTTTATATGTATTGTCTCTTTTTTAATGCTCCCTCCATGTGAAAGTACAATTAGCAAAAGCTAACATTCGTTTAGTATTTGTTTTTTCAGAAAATGTATTTGTATCATATGCTTTCGCCTTTGATTTTCTTCAGTCTCCTCATTATGTGGCATTGCCTTTATGCCTGTAACAAATGTTGAAAACTCCCAGCTCAATAGTTATTCCCATCAAATGCAGGCTGTGTCATCACTCAGATTTCTGAGTGCCAGCACAAGATAAGGGCTTGAATGAAAAGCAGCTGGCTTAAGGTTTGTGTCTGGAGAAAATGTTATGAGTCTGGTAAGGGGCAGCAACCAGTCTGAAGGAGGAGCAATGTGTCAGCATTAACCTTCAGGAGATGCCCAAATCTTCAGCATTCTAAGACAAAGCACGTATTATTTTGGCTTCTCTCAGAAGTATTTCTGATAAAAGTTGTTGCTCAGCCAGTGAGAAGTGGTGCTCACTTTTTTCTAGCATGGTGCCACGAAGATCCAGGCATTCAGCCACTGCTCCAGTGCGTTTGGATTAAGAGGGGCGTGTTGAGGTCCAGCTTATGCCACGCACAGGTCTATAGCTGCCAGACTTGCCCCCGTGGGCAGAACAGCTTACTGTAGCCTCTGGCCTAGTTGTAAACGTGGCTTTTTCTCTATTTTCTCCCTACTCCTTGAAGCAAAGGACAAGGTTGTCAGGCAGATAAGCTGGGCAGTTGTACAGTTGACCACTCAGGAATATTGATGTTTCCTTTCTCTGCTGTACCAATCTTGTATTTCCCCGGTCCTGTTACCTGTTTTACCTATGGTTTTGTTTGTTTTTTTTTTACCTGTTACCTATTGAAAGCTATTCACCTTTAATTTCCATTTAATTTTAATTTCCCCCATAGTGCAAGTTTTCTTCTTGAACCAGATTCTTAAAAAATAAAGTAAAGCAACCCTCTCAAAGTGAAAGCTACATGAGCAGTAGAAGCCTGTGGTGTCGGTGTGCTGACATTGCTGCACGTCAGCAATGAGTGGTGCTTTCTCGTTATCTCATCTCTCCCCATCTGTCAGCATCCATTTGTAAGTTGTTGGTTTGGTGGTGGTGGTTTTTGTTTGTTTGTTTGTTTGTTTGTTTTTCCATTTTTGCCTTGTGTTTGCTTTGCAAGCTATCCAGGAGAGGTCATTTAATTGTTCTGTATTTGTACAGCGTTTAGCACACCGAGTCCTTTTCAGTGGGGGAGACAGACATTTCAGTAATGCTGGCAGCCTTTAGGAATGAGGCTATATGGAGTTTTGCTTCCGACGGTGGAATTTTGCAGGCAGTTCTCTCCTAAATAATTTTTTTTATCCCAGTGTAGAATCTGATGTTCTGATTTTCCCCCTTTCTCCTTTCCCCTAATGCACACTGGTGCAAAGCTTGCTCTTCTTTGGTCCACTTTTCCCTTCTGGAGAGAAGTTTGTAGCCTTGTGCTGGCAAATGGTCACAGGCAGCAGCTACTCTACTTCTCTGCCATAAGTGCTTCATTCCCCTAGCAAAAGCAGCCCTCCCATTTAAAGAAAAACAAAGGTAGGTAATCCTTTCTATTTATTATGGGAAGGGAAAGGACCTTTACTGATGATATAGGACATCCCTTTTAATAAATGAAGTTGAGATTTTAATTTTTTTGTGGGAAAATACTTAGACGTTGCCCTTTCTTGCTGGTACGGGCACAGTCTGACTATTAGGTGCAGGTCAGTGTTGGTGTCTGAGCCTATCATTGTTACCAGAGCTCATCTTAATCTTGTAGCCCTAGAATATTTGTAACTGGTATCGCAATGTGTTTTATTTTACAATGAAATATTTAAATTAAGAACATACATGGCTGTCTAGTATTAGATCTGAGAATGTGACAGTTCAGATTTGATAATAATTTACTGGTCTCTCCAGTATGCCATCTTATGTTAAATACTATGTGCTTCTTTCAACACCTTGATAATCTAAGTTGTTTGCCAGACAGCGCTAATTACAGTAGCAATTGCGAAAGTGCCATCGATCTTCTCTTCTCGGAGTTAAAATGAGGTGCAGATCAGCGGGTCAGTCTGCTGTGCAGAGTGCCAGGCTCTTCCCTCTGCGGGAGCCGCAGACCGGCTGAAACCCTGATGGTCACCGTGACATGGTGGTAACAGGATCCAGTTTTGTGTGATGCAGGCAGGCATGGAGGGTCCAAGGCTGAGGCTGGCGGTCAGACTGAGAGAAAAAGGTAAAATTTTAAACAAAAGGGTGAAAATGTGGTATGTTTATTGTAAAACTTGAAAATAAAACAGCAACTTAACTTTCAGAAAGCGCCATTGCAGAAGTTTTATTTCAAGGAGTGTGTTAACATCTCTGTACAGTCTTGGAAGTAACATATTACAGGTATGTGTTGTTATTGGAGGCACTGTTATGAGGGGCAGTAACTGTGTGTGTGTAGTGGAGTCATGCTACTGCATTTACACATATTCTTCTCTCAGCAAGGATCCCCAACCAGGCTTTTGTTAGAGTAAATCAATCTGGATCTTTTAGACATAGTTTACCTGGGCTCATCCTGGATGTTTTTTGTGGTGGAATAACTAGATTCTGGGATGGAATTAGGAGAAATACATTCAAACATAACTTTAAATCTGAAATTAATATTAATGGCAACATTCAGGAAGAGGATGGGAACTAACACTAAAAGGCCAATGTAAAAAATGTGTTGCCTAAGAAAGTGAAGGAAGAAGTAAAAAGGCGTTAGCTAAACAAAACAAAACAAAAGAGATTGCACATCACCCTCTGAGCAATGTAAGACTGAATAAAAAGCCAGGAAGAGTGAAGACAAAGGGAGCAATCAGTAGGGAAAAAACAGGCAGAAGCACAAGCTAGATTTCAGATGAATAGAGGAGTTTTAGCATGCTGGTGTATCTGGTAACTTCTGCTATATTGGCATGGGAAATATTCTGAACAAATAAGAATGGGGGTTGTATCTTATTAAATATTTGTGTATATCAGATAGTAGCAGACCTTTGAATTTTTGAGGGATTGTTTTGCATCCTACATTTTGCTAACTTTTTAACTTTTTTATTGTCAGCCAGTCACGGTTTGGCTGGCCTTGTGTGTGACTTATCAGTTGCGATCCAGTTGATTTTACTTTTTAAAATTGTGTGAAAAACTCCAAATAACAAAAGGTGGGCTAAGACAAAACAATGGCACTCAGATTGTAATTGATGGGAATGCAGATATAACAAGAAAACCCATATTTCCTTTGTGCAGAGATATTTTGAATAGAAATGAACAGAACAAAGGCAGCATTATCCTGCTGGTCACTGAGTCACCTGCTGAAGAATATAGCTCTGTTTCACCCTAAAAAAAAAAAAAAAAAAAGGTAGATGAGTGAGAAGCTAACTTATCTGATCCTAGTCCATACAATAATGTGGTGGCACTTGCCTCTGATTAAATGTTTCACAAGGAGTGGCTTGCTCCCAACATTGTAGGTCATCTGAGGAAGTGACCCAACTGATGTTTATGTGGCCAGGACAATCAGTGCAAAAATGTGGGAACACATATATAGAGATTACCTCTGGTCTGGATTTTTCCCTCAAAGAAAGGAAAATGTCATTTGCTTGCAAAGATTTTTGCTTTTCCCTTAAAACGGAAATAGAATTACAGCTTGCCCCATAAGTCAGGCCACTCAGTTAATTCTTCTGCTGCTTTGTATTTTTGTAGAACTCCATCTTCTATATGCCTTTTGCTTCTCCTCTTGTAAATGAAATCTTGCACTAAGCGCAAAGAATTTGGAAGTGAATGTCCTCAGGCAAGAAGACCTTTCCTTCGTGTCAATGAAACTCTCATAGAAATTTCATTTATGGGATGTTTTTTCTCCTGTCGGTTTCACTATTCCTGCCCCTCCTAGATTAATTTATCTTGGCTGGTTCAAGAAGAAAAGGACTTTTCTACCAATGCTATTTCCAGAGTCCTCCTCAGCAGACCAACAAAGCCTGTGCAATAGGGATATATAGTCACAGACCTCAATTGCCTGAAGGAGAATATATTGTGGAACAGTAAATCATCTGTCTTGCACGTTGTGAGGGCAGTCATCCTCCATCACCTGGGCTGTCAGGTCTAGATGCAGTTTTCATTCAAGGTTGCTATTTCTAAAAGGACCTTTGCGGAGAATTGACTTTGTCTGAAAGCTGATGCCTGTTGCCCTGTAATTGCTACTTCATTAAAATATTTCAGTTCAAATTCTTGTATGCCCCTAAGTTCTCTGGATACCTGTCATGGAAATGCTCAGATGTAAATTTTTGTTCAATGTGACATTTTTAAGCAAAATCCCCATTACAGTATTTAAAGTAAAGTTGTCAAGAAGACTGTTTTTCTCTGAAGACTTTAACAAGGCTTCTGATAAGAGTTTCAACCTTATTCTCACTTGAATTTTTACACAATTCTCTTATTTTATCAGAAGAAGTCTTTCATTCTGATTTCTGTGTAACCTGTTCTAATAAGGAACGATAAGTATTCACCAGATAACCAGTTCAGTAAAACCTACTGGGTGAAATGTAAATATAAATCAAAATGAGTTTGTTTGGACATTACAGTCCAGAAGTAGTGCACAGATGATCATAATATAAACATGCTTATTTAAAAGAAAAGATCAGAAAGAAGAATCGAAGTTTTTCTATGCATTTTTGTAATACATTTTTGCTGTTCATTTTCTTAGACTGTACTCAAACCAGTAGAATACTTTTCTGAAAACGCTAGAATTGAATTACATTTGTGTACATAAGAAAACTCAGGGAATATTGTGCTGTTTGATATTTACTACTTTATTAACATAAAACCCGAAAGATTGTTCTAAACAAATCTTGTACAGATTGCCATTTGTTTTTACAAGCTGAGTGCGCCTGAGTGACAAACAGTGTGTACAAAACCAATTTCTGTGTAAAACACAATTCATTTTATGAATAAGGTGATGGCATAGTCATCTTCATTCTTCATTATTCACACTGTAACGACAGGACTTTTTTTCTTCTCTGAGTCCATAAATTTGAATGTGCGACTTTTCTGGCTTTCTGCATATGTGGCATTATATTTTACGTACTTGGTAGTGTTTTAAGAAAAAAAAAGGAAAAAGTAGCAATAACTTGTGTGTCATTTATTAGAAGTCTTGAAAGGGCACTTTTTTTTTCTTCCCCAACGCAGCAATGGCTGAATCATAGCAAGTTCTAGAAAGAGAAAACATTTTATACATTAACAGCAAGGTTTACTATTGGCATATGAATACAGGAAAACATAGACTTGTTTCACTAAATGGTGGGAAAACCAGATAATTTTGCAGTAGCCAGCCTCTAGCATAATGGAATTTATTTATATTGATGTTATGTTTTAAAAACTCATTTGTGGAGCAAGACAGTTCTGTGCTATGTGGTGTAGAAATATAGAGCAAAAGGACAGCTCTTTTTTCAAGAGATTACAATTAATATTTAGGATAAAATAATAGCTGAATAGTGAGTGAGTAGTGCAAGCTAATAAAAGAAAATTAATTAAAAGTATGAAGAATAATTGGATAAAGTAAAATGGGATAAATAGGATATAATGCATTGATCAAGAAAAATCAAGCTGTAGACCAACCAGATACTATTCTTTGAACAAATAAATGTTTTTGCTAGAATGAGAAAAAGTTGAAAATTTCATTTATCTGGGCACTAGCCAAGTTTTGATTCTCATTCATATGAAAAATTTTTAATTGAGCTTTGGTTCAAGAATAGGTAGCATTGCTCAAGAACCGTAAGATAAGTAAAGGTCTAAGCAAAGATGATATGACAGAAGGTTGTGAGAAAAGGTACTGTACTGGAAAGAACAATTAATCTTGCATTATTTAGTATTCTTGTTGTAGACCTTAATGCCAAAGCTTTCATTTTGCTAATAAAATTGGAACTACATTAGGATTTGTTGCCACTGGTAATAACTATAGACTTTCAATGAGAATTCAGTTCCTAACCTCTGGAAAAGGATGGTTGTGGAGCACAATGTAAGGTGGAGCTTAACTGATCTTATGAAGTGTGTTGTGGTTTCCTGCAGTAGCACAGGATTGATTTAGGAGTTTCATGCTGCTCCTTTCTTTTAGATGAATCTCAAGAACATTAGAAATGGTATTCACGTGTCATTAATGCCTGGCTGTGAAAATGACTAAGCAGTCTTTAGCTATTGAGGTAACTTGTATCAAGTTCAAATCACTGAATAATTGAAGTTTGGAGGAGCATGTAGAGGCCAAGTAGAGTTACCTTCAAAGATAGATTGGGTTGCTCAGGGTTTGGTCCAGCTGAGATTTTAAGGTGTCTAAGGATGGATGTTCTGCGGCCTCTCTGGGCAACCTATTTTGGGGCTTAAACATTCTTATTGTGGAGAACTTTTCCCCCTTACTTACCATTGAAATTTCACTTCTTGCAACTTGTGGTAGTTGTTTCTAGCCCTTTTACTCTGAGAAAAGATCGACTCGGTAGCCCTGCCTAGGTTGTGGAAGATACCGATTAGATCCCTCTTAACATAGTCTTTTGCAGGCTACAGAAACCCACCTCCCTCAGCCTCTTCTCATATGCTTTACTCCTTTCAGCACAGTAGTGGCCTTATGATGGACTCTCACCAGTTTTTCAGCATCTCTCTTGTAGTGGGAGCCCCCAGACTGGACACAGTTCTCCAGAGGCGCAGCCCCATAATGGCTTCCTTTTGGCTGCGGCCTACACTACTGCTAATGTAGCCCAGCGTGCAGTTGGTCTTTACTGCTTCAAGAGCGCGCTGCCGATTCACCTTCGCATTGTCCACCAGGACTCTCAGGTCCTTTTCTGCAGCACTGCTGCCTGTTCAGGCAGTTCCCTACCTGTGCTGGTGAATGTGGTTATTTCTTCTGAGGTTGCAGGACTTGGCGGTTCTCTTTGCTAAACTTCATGAGGTTCCTGTTGGTCTTTCTTTAGCTTGTTTGAATCCCTCTGAATGCTGGCCCTGTCCTCCCCCATTTGGGTACTGGCAGAAGTCGCATCTTTCATGTTTTAAAATAATGTTAGAGATCAACAACGATAACTTATTGCAGTAAGATGCAGCAGGCTAGCTTTATTTTAAAGTTTTGATTTTCAGCAGTATTAAATATTTTTATTGTTGTAAATGTATACCTGATACAGTGGAGCAGAGGCAACATGGGAAATCCCAGGGCCCTTGTCATCATACCATTTTACGTGTAATCAGTCTTTCTTATGGAAACATATTCTGCAAACACCTGCTGAAGCCCTGTGTTCTGCAGTTGGCTGAGGGTTGTATAACGTGATGTGTTTCTCTATGGTACATGGCATTGATTTCCAGTAAGATAGTACAGTGATGGATTTAAGATAAGTTCTGTATTCAATCTATGATTAGATTAATTTTATGTTAACTATGGAATTAATACACAAAAGTAATTATTCCTCCTCATATCTCCTCTCAATTTCTTTAACTAAGAACGAATACCTTAGTTTTTCAGTTTGCTTTCGTGAGTAGCCGAGTGCTGGGCTTGGTGCTGACATTACTAGTGTACCCTTCTGAAGCGTTGTTCAAGTACTCATCACTAGAGCACATCAGCGTTAAAGTTTTGTTGAGTATTGCTGCAAGTTATGTTCAAAACAGAGCCAGTCCCCTCAGTCTTTCTTTGCAAGAGAGGTTCCGTGTACAGAGTGGAAGATGATCTTGGCAGTACGCTCTTGTGGAAACCTGGAAGGTAGCAAAAGCCTGTTTCACCTTCTTAACAATTTAAAAGATAGCTCCAGATTTCATTTTCATTGCCTTGAAAAACAACCTCACTCTTCACCCCCTTTTCCAGAGCACCATTAGCCTATTCCTAAATTGTAACACAGACCTCCATGGGGTGCTTCTGCTGAGTGTTAGAACTGATGAATACCTACCTTTTTTTCCTGTCTCTTTTCCAAGTGTTTTCAAGTATTATCCACACATGAAGACTCTCATGGGAGGTGTGGAAAAGGTATTTAAAAAGCTTTTGCAGGGGAGGAACAAATAAAAGGATGAAATGACATCTCCAAGGTTACAAAGTCAGAGAGCTGGGATTAAAATTTAGATTTTTGATCTTGGCCTTGAGTTCAAATGATGAACTGTGAGGGATAGAGAACATAAATTGTATGTAGTTGCTGTCCTTGTACATAGAATAATCAGTCTGAATAGTGTGAGCTACCAGGGATTTTAAAACTTGGCAGCTTAATTAGTTGCAACAAGGAAATGATAAACATGAAAGTGATCTTCACCCAGAGGCAACAAAGGAAAACAGACAGCTGATATGGAAAGTGTTTGTCTGAAGCAGTTAAACACAAAGACCATTCTGTATCTGTCCTCTACTTGGTGTTCACAAGTAATAGTGATTATTTCAGAGATAAGTTAAAACATAGTTTCAAAAGGGACTCAAAAATATCCAGCATCGAATCTTTAACAAAATCTATTATTTCTTGGTTTTGTGTCAGAAGTTTTCGCACAACTTTATCTTAAACTTTATTTTATATATACTTTTGAGCAGCCTCATTGGATTTTATATTCAAAGTATATTTAAATATTATATATAACATATAGCAGTAAATGGTGAATACTGAACTGTATACACGGTATAAACAGTAAGTTCTCTCCTATATGGTGAAGTCATCTATAAGAACATTTAAAGAATTGTCTATATAAATTTAGAGCAGAATTTGCCTGCAGAATAGAAGTATACAGTGTATAATGTGCTCCAGAGGTTATCAGACAAGTTTGTTGCCTAACATATGGTTCATAGATTAAAAGGCAACTGTTCTGCATTGTAGAGAATCTTAGTCTTTATCACATTAGTTTTCACAGTGTTTTATATAGCTCTAATAATGTTGATGTGGTACTTAATTGCCACATTTCATTCTGAAGAAAAGAGCAATGTGTTTGTCTTTTTAAATAGGTAGCACATTCACAAACATTGCTTTGCTTTCATTGTGCAGGCTATGTTGAAATATACATTCCCAAAATAGCCATTCAGTGTTTTTCTAAGTGCAGTTTTATTTTTCACAGTACATTAGAAAGAAGGCCTATTTCCTAGCTGCTTTAACTTTCTCATTACATCCTAAGGCTAGTGCTAGTTATACTTAGCATTTATGAATGGCAACTGGTGCAGAAGTTACAAACCTCACAGCAGTAGAGGAACATAGCTGCACCCACATAACAATTAAGAAAGTACAAGTTAAGAGCTAAATCCATGGTGGAATGAATAAAGTCAGTTTCCTCAGGTAATATTCCTGGGTTCTGCACATGGAATGGAAATGGACCATAGGGTCTGTGCAGGGGATTCACCAAGGTCAGTGGCTTGGCCAGAAGACCAGCAAGCAATGCTGTAGGAGATGGCAAGGGGACAAATAGCTCCCTCTAGAGTGGGGTGATACCTGCCTCCTCTTGTAGTTTTCAGCCATGAATCTCCTTCTAGAGTGAGGTATCTGACCTAGGGTAGGCCTTTCTCAAAAGAAATCAGAAAGGTCGCTGTAAGGTGCAGTAGGGCTTGGTGATTTGGGCACCCAATGCACCAGGTGATGCAGGTTTTTTTAAAAGAGCTCAGCTTGTGAGAGCAATTCTCTAGCAATTCTCTGTACAAGCTTGTTCTGGGTCTTTCCAACTGGTGATGTTACATTTTGTATAAAACTTTTTGGCCTGGGAGTTAGAATCCAGTTCTTCTCACCTCTGCTATGAGCAGAGCATCTCCACAGAGCAGGTTTGGGGTTGGAGTGAAGCAGCATGGGTGACAAGAGGTTTAACAAGAGAATCTCAAGTGAGAGCAGCAGAATTTGAGAATGATGTTTTGTTTGTTTATTGGTAGAAAAACAGAAATGCATACTTGGGATGCTTGCAGACTGCTTTGTAGTAACTGAGGCGTGAAGGACTACGCTGTTTGGACAATTTCTTCTCTTGAAAGAGAAGATGAAATTTTAAAAGCAGCAGCTGGGTGCTCTATTCAGGTAGCTTAATCATTCAGACATCAGAAATCAAAACCTTTGGTTTTCTGATTGTCATTTATATGCTATGTTAATGTTACTTCTGTGGTTTTACCTATCCTGAACATGAAAGGAAAAAAGTCTGTATATATTGGTGATGTCACTCTAAGGAATTTTCTTGGAGTCTGCCATGATTTTTCCTTTCTCTGCTGGAACAGATGGGATGAAAGACAACAGAAAAGACTATGTGTAATAGATGCAAACATTGCCAAATTAATATTCACACTGAACACATTTAAGTTTGCTGTGCAATTAATTTTGTTTTCTAAGGAAGGAGAAAATACAAGTCTGTTGAGATCTAGTCTATGTGCAGCGTATGTCTGAAATATATTACAGATGTAATATTTGATTGTATGAATATTAAAACCTGAGACTGGATTTAGAAATCTCAATTAAAGCACCACAAGTGAGTGGCATGAATTTGAAAGGTGCTGAAAGTTGCAATTTATTGGTATTTGGTGCTAGAAACATCTAAACATATAAATTCCTGCATACAGATTTAGAATGGTCAGTAGAGGTTGTTGGTTTTGGAAATTTTTGCCAAAAGCTGTGTTCCAAAAAAGGATCTCATCTGCCACCATGAGTGATGAGCTCAGATGGTGTCACAGCAGAATTACTCTTTTTGGTTTGTTTTTTAAACAGTCCTGAAATGACTGTTGATAATATGGGTGCATCTGTGTGTATGAGCCCAGGGAAGACTTTTGTGCCAGTTATTTCCCAGAATTTATTTTTTTCTTACATAGGACATATGCTCAGAATTGTTACTAGTAAGGGCATCGTGCCCAGTAGTGAGTGCCGCTATGGTGCTCTCATATGCATATATGCATGCTGTTACTCCTCATTGCTCATCATGGAGTTTTCCCTCAATGACTGTGGGATTGGTGCTAATAGATTTTTTATTTTTTATTGAGTGGTGCTGTAATAGACTAATTCAGAATGAGAAGAAAAGGTGTATTTACTGTAAAGTTCTTAAAGTTCTGCCATTTATTCCAGCATCACTGGGTGTGTGTGTTAGCGTGACCACAGTGACTTTAAGAGCTCCTCGCTAGCGATATAGCGATGTTGGATGCTTGGAAGCTGCCTTTTTTCTTTTCTTTCTGATCCAAAGAAACCCAAACCCTCTAAGTTAGTTAAGTAAGACTTTCCATAGGTTTTGAGCTGTCTAGCTGCTCCATGCTCAAAAGCAGCATTGTCTCTGGCCTGTCCTTGATAGTTACGATGTTAGGACAACTAAGAAGGAAGCTGACGAGCACTTGCTGGCTTCATCAGTTTTGATATTGATGCCAGTATCAAGTTCAGTGACCTAAGAAAGAAAAGAGTCTTGATACGACACTAAGCAACTGATTTCTAAAAGTAGACAAGACTTGCATTTAAAAGTTAGAAAATCTGTTTTAGATGGAGAGTCAGGTTCTTACAATAAATAAATACATAACTTGGTATCCACAAAAGCTTTATTACATTCCTCTTGAATTTTTCTTTTGCGATTGGAAGATATTACAATGACCTATTGATTATTTTAGACCAATTTTGTGGATTCTTAGAATTCACTGCAACCATTCTCATGGGCTGAGTTCTAAAAATGTTAAGCTGTGCAAGATAAACATTATTAATGCAACATCTTTTAATTAAAATTGAAAAAGAGAATATTAATAAGAGTTCATATATGAATTAATACTTCTAGTGTCACTGGAATACTATCTAATTTTTTTATGCCATAGACAAATTATTTTGACCATTTGTGTGATTTCAATATGGAAATAGAGTCCACATATGAAAAACTGAGTTTTTTAATGAAGATATTTACAGATTTGGGAGATTTACAAAGATAACTTGTTTCTAGTGTTATATGAATATTTTTAAACTAGGAATTTTTAGATTCATAATGGTAAGTTTTAAAACCTGTGCAAATGAACTTAGTAATTTACAAAAAGAAGAAAGTATGGTTTCATGGAAGAAATTGTTTTTCTTTTGAAATCCAGTCTCCTGTGCTTGGCTACTGAGTTCTCGTAACATACCCCTTACTTGGAGAAGTGGGTTGTGGGTTGTTTTTTTGGTTTGTTTCTGTTTTGTTTTGTTTTGTTTTGTTGTTGTTGTTGCTGTTGTTTTGAAATTACATTGAAAAGTGTTGTTAAGCAAATAGCAGGAGGGCAAGATGAAGCATTCAGAAATAATCTACTCTGTGCAAGGAGTGGGCTGAAAGTATGATAAGAGAGCAGGATCCTGACAGAGCTTCTAGGAGGGAGGAGAAAGGGCAGGAGCTGGCCTGAGCATGGTGGCAGCAGGATACGCTGGCAGAAAGCAGGAATCAGCAGCAGAGTAAATGGGCTTCAACCACAGGGTAATGGGAAGTAATGTGATCACATCTGTAAAGCTTGCATCTTATTTCATTACACCATAAAAGGCTGAATTAGTGGTGAAATTTCAGTTTTGTGGCTGTAAGATTAATTTATTTAATGTGTATTCTCCAGCTTATGAGTACATATCATTCGCCTTCACTGTGCGGGTGCTGTAACATCAATGGAGTGTACAGTACTGTGTTCTTTGAGTAACTGGCAGAAAACATTAAACATATAATTTGTGAGCTCCTAGCCCTAGCTAATCACTCTGAACTAGCTGCATTCTCCTAAGTAGCAAGGCAGTGCTTGTGTCCTTCTACAAGAAGACATGTATGTATATTAATGAATTTGTTGCAGAGGGGAACACTGTGGCTAATGTTCTCAGGATTGAGTCATGTATCTCAGCCAAGGAAAAGCTATTTTTAAACTGACATTTTTATGTAGTTCCCATGTGTATATATTGAAATTATTATTCTAAATACATTGCTGTGTATTTGCCATACATTTGTAATTATAAAAAAATGGAAATAAAGCTCAAATACTGCAGTTTGTATCTACCAGGTAGGTGACAGTATGGTACCTTTAGGCAGTTATGTCAGTGCTGTCTAATAAAATCTGAAATGGTTTCCTCAGGAAGCTCCACCAGCTGAGGTTACTCAGAGCTGTCCCAGATAAAGCTCCACAGAGTACGTGTAGGGAATCTGACCCTGCTAGGAGGTGAATAAAAGGATTAGAGGTGCAACATTTTTGAAGATGTACTATCTGAAAAGAAGCACTGTGCAAGTGGAGTAATGCTTTGCCATGCTATGCATGAAAAAATCCTCTTTTTTCTTAACTGAAAAATGACTGAAAGGTCAGATTCTATAAGGAACGTTAAAATTATATATGTTTTAACACTTCGCAGTGCATTTATTAATGTATTATTTTCCTTCTGCATGGCTGGAAGGGAAGTTTGGGACATTTAGCATGATTCCATTTAGATACAAAACCATGGATGAAAAGTTGGGGTTAAATTGTGATGTTATCTTTTCATTATTTATAAGAAAAAAATGCAGGTATTACAATTTTCCCAAAAGATGAATGAATATTTAGCATGGAACCTTGCTCTTTGCTGAGGAAACATCCATGAACTAGGTTCAAAAACAAGACTGATTTTTTTTTTATTGCTGTTCAAGCTCCCACTACTCCCAGCTTGCTAAGTCCTGCCTCTGTAATACTCCAAGCTGTAGTAATAGTCCCTTTGTTTGCCATTGAGCTTGACTTAAAAACAAGGGTAGCTTGATTTTTTTTTTTTTAATTTGATCTTTTTAACACTATGTACATTTAGCGAGTCTATTGATTTTAATGAGGGCTGATTTGTTTTTCTGGATTCCAGACACCTTATGGCAGGCATTAGTGCTTTCCAGCATTAGAATATCCTACAATATTAAACGTAATTTAAATTAAATTGAAGTTATCAGAATAAATGAATAATTGAATGAGGTATTTTCTGTGAAACACCTGTGGGATTTTCTTTCCCTGCTTTCCTACTTTTTAATTTACAGGGAGCACTTATCTGCAATGAGACTCTGGAGTGTCATTATTCTTGTCCAGGTAGCACTGAAGGATGACTGCAAATATTCATCTGTCTTTCTCCTCTTCCCAAAAGCCTTGGTGGTCTACATTTATGAAATAGGGATGATGGTGGTGATTCTCTTTTATAAAGGTTCTGTTGAAGTTAGACACTTATATATTGAATGAAAACACCAAAGAAAAGATGAAAATGTTGACATTTTGCTTTTCATTGCAGTGCTAAGCTGTAGGTGTTAGAGTGCAGCCTATTTGTTCTTTTCTGGAAACTACATCCGTGTTTAGGGAGGAGGAGGAGGGTCAAGACTTTGTTCCTCCTGGTGCTTTCATTTAATTTCCAGCACTGCCTCTTACTCTTCAGTTTAACTGTACAGTTTTAAATTCAACCTATTTCTTTAATGGATTTGACTACAGGGTTCTGTCCTCAAATTTACAGAGCACTTTGTCCGTTACAGACTTATGTAGAGGGTTGGTATTATTTTTCTTCCTTTTTTTTCTTTTAAATAATAGTTCGAAATCCTCCTTGTATCTTACCATTTTTATATTATGAAGAAGAAAACAATTTCCCTCACCCATAGTTTCATGTGAGACTTGTGAAGTCTGTGCAAGACCCACATACACAGGTGTGATAACTGAGTGTAAAAAGCGATGTGGCTGTGTGCAGAGATGCAGCTGGTGCAGGGCGAATAAGCATAAAAATGAAAACAGATTTTTTCCTCAATCTTGCAGCAGATACTGCAACAGTATTTTAAAATGACCCAATAGCTGTGTGACAGAATCCCATTAAATTAGTAAAGTGAATATTTCTTTGTGTATCTTGGTGATCTTAAGCCTCTGAAGGTATTTTTAATCCCTGTCAGGCACCGCTACTTTAATGTTGCTTAACAGCTATATAATTTAGTCTCTTTACACACTAAAAAAAATTCCAGTGTTTTTTAACATAATTAAGTGTGGTGAATCAGAGAACCTAATGGATGTAAAAAGCTATCTGTCAAACAGGACCAAATTCTAAAGCTTTTTATTATCAAAATAGACTGATTTTTAATAAAAGAGAGTCACTACGTCATTTCACTCTGTGCTGGAAGCATTTATAGCACAGTGCATTATTACTGCTAAATGGGGAATTCAAAGATGTAATTACAATATGTAAGTATACAATGGCACTCCCCCAGGTTGCCTCCAAGGCACTGTTTTGAAAAATCCAGCATAGGCTTTCAAACGATACAGCAACCTTTTCCTTCGAGAGCTCTTCAGGTGTTCAAAAGTAGAAGTATGGAAAGAATATTCAACTGTAAGTCTTATATTGGCATCCTGTAAATCAGCAGAATCTGCTATGACTCAGAACACTTCCGTAAGCTTTCAGGATCTCATCCTTAGGTATTTTGCCTTTTTAAACTGAGAATAAAGGATACCCATGTGTATCCAGCAGTCCTGTATTATAGCATAAGTCCAGTTGCCTTTGGAGCTAGAGGACTGTGAAGGGGTCTTACTGACATAGAATCATAGAATCATTTAGGCTGGAAAAGACCATGAAGGTCATCAAGTCCAGCCATCAACATGACCTACCGAGTCCCATCACTAAACCAAGTCCCTTAGTGCCACAACCACACGTCTCAAATAGCTCCAGGGATGAGGACTCCACCACTTCCCTGGGCAGCCTGGTCCAGTGCTTGACCACCCTCTCTGCGAGGTGTGGTCAAGCACTTTTATAATCTAGTTATAAAACTTTGTTTCTTCATTGTCATACCTGCACATCTCATCTCTGCCACAAGAGGTGCCACTGATGCGCACAAAACAGCAAAGTGTTGTAATTGATTGAAACAATTGTTAAGCATCTTTTGGAAGACAACAGTAAATATAACAAAATGTCCTCTGCTGCCCTGCTGAAGCGGTTCGTCATGGGAGGATGTGTTGTGTTTGACAGAATAACATTAGCCACAATGTTTGTGTGTATATGTATGTATGAAATTGTACATGGAATAATATATGTTCAAACATACACTATTTTCTAGTGTAAATACCTTTGTTCATATTTTCTGTGATTTTTAAATGCAGAAGATGAAGCCAGATTTACTAATATTTATAAGACATAGTAGCTCTTATTATTTTAGAGAACAGCAGTGTCTTGCAGGAGGTACTAGCAAATGAAACTGTATTGTGCAGCGCACAACCTTGAGACAAGTTAATCCTGTTATTTTGGATGCTGCCAGTATGCAGTACAGCACAAGTGCAGGTCGTGAGGTACTTTCTCAAAATAGGAATTGAAGGAAGATGGTGTACATGCTAAAGAGGGAAGCAATCAAGTTATGTCATTTCATGCAAGAGGCTTTCTGCATAATTTTAAAAAATGAAGTAAAAAGATGAGTAAAAAGTTTACAATCAAGCTGGATCAGAGGAGAGCAGAGATTGTGAGGGAATCATACAAGACCTGACAGAACTGGTATGGGTGGGCAGATTCACGCCCATCTGTCACTCTATAGCCCACCATATGGGCTGTCAGAGGGTTGTTGGGGTTGTTCGGTATTCCCTTTTTCAATTTAACAGGTGATGTTTTGAGGTTTTAAGAATTAAATGTTTTTTCCTGTATTTGTGTGCCATGATCTGAACTATTTGATAAACTAATATTATGGTTGTTGGATTAGGAATACACTGATGACAAGTGAGAGTGCAGTAAAAAAAACACTAGTGGAAGGTGTCAGCAGGAAGAAGATGAGAATATCAGATGGCAGCAGAAAACCAGAGTATCAGCTCTCAACAGTTAAATTATAGAAACTAGATGCAGTTTAATAGAATGCAAGGTTAGATGACTTCAGGTCTACTACAAATTTTTGTAGTAATCTGGAGATCACAGGTGGGAAATGGAGGGGAGAGGCTTGCTGTTTAAGTCGTCATTCTGTGGTCCTACTGCTGTATAGGTATTGCTAAATATCTACATTAGGAGAGTTGATCCAAGAGGTATTAGGAAAGCGTTGCTATAACCATGTCACAGTGCTTCTGTGACTTCTGTTTGGGATTTGCTATGCTATTGACAATAGCTACGCTATTTGCTATAGACATCCCCATATAAAAAAAAGTAAATAAAAAATGATGCAATATGGAGCTAAAAGGGTGTTCAGGAAGACTGGAGAACTCATCTTCCAAGAGGAGACTAAATAGTTCATTTAGCCTAGCAGGAAGATATTTGAGAAATTATGATTGCTCTTTAAAATTAGAGAACAAACATCTCAGAGGTAGAAGAACTATTGAATTTTTATGATGAATGGCACATGATTGAGTGCACGTGTGACCTTGCCATGAAGAAATTTTGTTTGTAAGTTAGAAGAAGTTTTTAACAACCAAAGATTTGAGGTGTCTTGAGCCTCTTTTCATTTGGATTATCAGGGACAGGAAAAGTTAACATATTTTAAGAAGGAACTGTTTTATTTCATTAAAAATTATTAGTATGAGGTGGTTAGCTGTAATTTCAGGGGATTTGATGACCAAAGAGGTCTCTTACAGACCTGTTACTTTGTTCTTTTGAAGTGTATGACATGAAAAAAAACCTTGCTTACAGAAAGTAAATATTTTAATGACTAGGAGTGTTTGATAACATTGAGTAGTTGTATATCTCGTTTTGATAAAGAAACAAAATAATATTTTTCCCTACTTAGATGAATTTGTGTAACCAAAAATGAACCATTGATCTATTGCACAGAAAAGACCAAAGGGAAATTACTTTTTAAGGAATCTAAAAGCTGTAAACTGACTAACAGTAGTCCTGGGACTGGTGCTGAATCAAAGTGATGAAATGGATTTTTACAGCCTTTGTGATCAGCTTTATTACATGTCTAATGTCAAAGATGAGGTTAGATCTTATCCTTTCTGTGACTTTCCATTCTCATTATCCATAGCTAATGGAGATTCAGCATCCAAAACATTTTTTCTGACAACGGCAATTCCCATTGAAAAGTAGATCTGTGCTCATGTATTTTGTAATATCAATGCTACTGTTGATATTAATATTACTAGTTTTATTATAGGAGTTCAGAAAGGAGCAAATCAAAACTGTGACTAATTGCGCAAAGCTGTGCTTCACAGAATCGCAGAATGGGTGAGGCTGGAAGGGACCTCTGGAGGTCATCTGGTCCAGCCCCCTGCGCAAGCAGGGGCAAAGGCAGAGATTAGACAGACATGACAGGAAATGTAGACAGGGGAGCAGCAGAGTTTGAATAACTGCCCAGGTCTCCAAACTGGTGTCCATGGTTACTCTAAATGCAGCCTCCGCATGTGAGTGGAAACTGCTGCATCTTCCTTGTCACTGTGGTGTACAGGACATGAAGCTGGGAGGTAGAACCACATTATCCAATGCTCCAATTATAACAATAAATGCTGCTATATTGCTTTGCAGTCCTTATTTCAAACAAGTCTAACTGAGGAATATTTTTTATTTCTACAGCACCTTGCCAATGTGCCTATTTCCCTTCCCCAGGCTTCATGTGGTGCTTAGCAGGGCTATAGCATCCCTCCTGTCTGTGAGCTGCCACACCTGGAGCATATGTTGTCTTTGGCTCCTTCCAGATATATCAGCTTCTTCCTATCTTGTTTTCATTTCCAATACTTTGGCATCTAATTGCCCATATGCTGCCCTTGCTTTCTCCTGCTGTTTCTGTGAGTTCATCTACACAGATGAGCTGTTTAACACATTGGTGAAGCTGTGGTAATTCTGCAGGCTCTTAGTGATGAAAATGTGGGCTGAAACTTTCTCGATTAACCTTCTTGCATAACATAGGTGTAAATGGGTGGGACAGGCAGATGCGAGCGTGCTGTTCTACAAGCCTGCTTTGCTTTGCCTGCTTTTGCCATCTTTCACTACCGTGCAGTTACTCCATGTGCCTGGCCTCTTTCCAGTAGCAGTAATTCCAATGGGAGTTTCTTGGCTTGTGCTTGCTCTTTCTTTATCACCTCTTGAATATTTAGAAATGCCAGACATGATATGATTGTTGTGTTCAAGCTGCACACAAAAGACTAAAAAGGAAGGCATGTACATTTGCAGGATTAAAAGCAATTAATAACGGTAGTACTATTACACAAGTTCATTTTCAGTATTCAGCAAAAGTGTATCATGGGCAAATTCACATCAGGCCTTTGAGTTGGTGGAATGATTCAGGACGTGTATTTAGAAGCCTGTGGTCTTTCCCCACCTCCTTCTTCTGCAGCAAGTAGGAAGCAGGATGCTAAGCCAGCCCCAGCAGTGTATTGCTGTGGAGGTTCTGTGTTGCACGCTGTGGCTGTACCAGTTGTTGGGCTGTTGTTGTTCAGGTTAGCAACACATAAAACCATCTTGATCTGTTATTGCCTGGAGGTGAAATGTTAAAGATGGCTTTACCTGTTTTCCTAATCTTTGTCCAAATGTATATATTAAAAGCATGCATCAGAACAACAAGCTATCTTGGAGAACACATTATAGCTGCATTTACAGGGATATCACAGAATCACAGAATCGTCTAGGTTGGAAGAGACCTCCAAGATCATCTAGTCCAACCTCTGTCCTAACACTAACAAGACCTTCACTAAACCATATCACTAAGGGCTACATCTAAACGTCTTTTAAAGACCTCCAGGGATGGTGACTCAACCACTTCCCTGGGCAGTCCATTCCAATGCCTAACAACCCTTTCAGTAAAGAAGTTCTTCCTAATACCCAACCTAAACCTCCCCTGGTGCAACTTTAGCCCATTCCCCCTCGTCCTGTCACCAGGCACGTGGGAGAATTGACCATCCCCCACCTCCCTACAGCCTCTAAGGTACCTATAGAGAGCGATGAGGNTGATAGCAAAAGGAGGGAGACACAGAATCATAGAATCATTTAGGTTGGAAAAGTCTTCTAAGACCGCATAGTCCAACCATTAACCTAGC
>VXAL01018195.1:50207-112174 GCA_013399475.1 Chauna torquata | reverse complement strand
TAGAAGGAGGATATAGTTCCTTTAAGAATAATCTTTTTACCTTGAAAACATGTCCAAAGACCCACAGTTAAGCACAGCCATACTTCCACAGGGTACCATATGGCTACCAGAGTAACCTGCAGCACAATCATTTGCATTTGGTCTCCTAAAAAAATTCCACCTATTAAGCTGCACTGCTCTTATACAGCTGTTCAGCTGCTGTCTCATGCTGAGAAATGTTCTCCAAACACGCTAGTGCTGCATTGGCACATTGCACAAATCAGGCTCCTCCTATCTATAGACACAACAGAGTTGTGCCTATCTTATTTCATATAAATTACATCATTTGCCATCTTGTAATCTTTATGCTATTTTGCTATTTTGAATATAGATTAAGCATGAATTTTTCAGCAGGGACAGGTTCTTGTTTCACTCTCATGAGCCCTGCCAAATACAGCACGTGCTCCTGTATTATAAGACCTGTTCCAACATTACAGCTGCACAATGCCTCTTCTTTTTCTTCTTTTCCTCCCTAGATTATGGCTGAAACCCCTTTTAGTCATATACTTTATGCTTCACATAGACCAAGGCTCAGCTGCTTAAATATAAAATAAACACTCTTATACCCTTCAGGTTCATGGGAGCTGCAGTATATCTCACATTCTCTTTAACTTAACATGTTCCATATGTGCATACCCTGAGTTCATAGCTTCTGTAGCACCACTCCCAAATAACAGCCTGCATGACTCAGAAAGCATTCTGCTCAGAGCTGTTTTTTTCAGGTATCCTGCTCTCTCGTGTTTTCATTGTAATCTACTACCCAATTTTCTATGCAATATTTTATAGGTGGTTGTGCTGAAAAGTTGATTTATCTTTCTTCTTCAGTTTTGGGAATTAAAATTTACAACATAGCGTACATAGGCAGATAGCAGGAAAGGGTGGGGGTTTTTTTTGATGTGAAAAATAACCAAACCAGAATTAAAACTTTTTCTAATACCATAAAAATGAAAAATGCTGAGACACCTGCATGCAAAGGCAGAAGTCCTGAAGAGAAAAGGCTGTGCGCATACATGTTTATATTTCTTCTTTTGTTGTGCATTACAAATAGCAATAACAAGTGAAAAGTGCTGTTCTTGGAGTAAGTTGATGCCATACATTTATTATCATTAAAACAGGCATAACCACTAAACTCCATGTCTATTACAGAGAAAAAGTAAGCTTTTTAAACATTTTTTTCCATGTTAGATGGTTCATAAGATAAATTGATACCAAAGATGGATGAATATTGACATTAATTACTACTAATTGGAGTAAAAAAAAGTCTCCTGTCACTTTCACCATCTCTCTTCACTCCATATGTACAAAGATATTAATAAGTGATTAGTCTAATTAAAAGCATGGAGATATATATTTAAGCACGTTTCTTCTAAGAAAGAAGCTTGCAGAACTAAAATTGCATTTGTTCAAGGTAAAGAAATAATCTCTTTTCCGTCTGACCACTCCGTGACTTGTGCGACATGAGGCAAAGAATGGTCCTGCTTTTCCAGCAAAAATGCTTGTTGTCATATAGTAATAAGTATACTCAGATATATTATAATTACAACTACTTACTCAGTATGTAGGTTTCACAGGCATAAATTCTTCAGACCTTGCATGCCATGGAAATTTTAATACATTTCGGAACTACATTTTACTAATATGGAGAGAGGAGTTCATTTCTTGTTTAAAGAATATACAGGTGAACTTCAATAGAGTTCAGCATTCTGTCTTATACTAGAAAACCAAAATAACATTATGAAGCACCACAGGGAACACTTCAGCTCATTTCAGAAATAATGCACTCCGATAAGATTTGTAGTAGTTTTCCTTAGTTTCCTAAAATCCACCCATCTGAATGTTTTTCTGTGACAGTTAGGAAAATTATATCCTCACTGGCTATGGAGAATTTTGCTTCCTCATCAATTGTGCCACCCTCTTTTTTCAATAAAAAGCTGAAAAAAAGGATGACAAGACAGTGGCCCACTTAATTAAGGACAAGGTTAAGAATTTTTTCAGTTCTAATAACAATACATGGAGGAAGAACTTAATAAAGCCAGGTCTATACATTTTGGTATAAATATTATTATTTCTGTAGTTACGCTTTTTAATAGCGAGATAGAAACACAGACCCTAGCATGGATGTAGGTCTCCCATGTGAAGAAATTTACACTAGTGTGGATCAATCCTTTTCTAAGAGGGAAAAAAAATACTAAGATTGTAAGCACTCCTCTAGGCCAACAATGTGACCACATAGGGAGGAATGCATAGGGAAAGGAAGCGAATTTGCATGTGTTGCATTAAGGATGCCATTTCAATTTAAATGGCAGAACTTGTGTCTGAAGGAAAAGCCATAGATTCCTTGTGAATATAAGATCCATCTTTCCTCTTCTAATTTAACTACCAAGTTTCTCCCTGCTGCCTTTTATATTGCTGATCCACGACTTACATTCAGCATTCAGAAACTATGGAGATGCAGCGGGATAACTGAGGGCTATTCTTCTAACTCTCTGCCTTCAAGTAAACTATCCCAATATGCCTCCTTTTTTCACTTAATCTCTGATTAGAACTAAATTCAATACTATTGCATCAAGACTGTACTCACCACAGAACTAAAATCATCATAGGTGACAGAAGCAGGAGAACTCAGAAATCATCAACTCAGTCATCCTGTGTCAAACATTTTGCCACTCTACTAAATACATGTTCGCATCAGGAAAAAAATATTTAGGCTACAGACGAACAAAGTACTGAAAACACATACTTGAGGCACATCTTGGTATTGCCAACTTACACACTAAAGAAAAATTTGTTACAGCACATTGAAGAGTTTTGCCTACAGAGGTCCTCTACAGAAAATAAAAAACAACAAAATCCATCACTCACTGAGCCAGTGAAGGAGGGCCCAAGCTAGCCTAAGAAATTGCATGCTCTTGAGAAACAAGTGGAATTAAACGATTCTTTAAATGATGATCCCATTCAACATTCCTGCTTTCCAGAGTTTTTTAATGGTGAAAAATCAATGTCCTGATTGATTTTCCTATCATCTTTCATTTTTATCTGTAGGCAAATGGCATTGATATTGAACCGCGCTGTAGAAATACTTAGATCTATTAGTGTGCTACATTGTTGTACAATTAGAGGCTTCTTCTCTCTCCCTGTAATTTCTATTTCCCTATTATATTCTGGGCAGATGAAAATGTGTAGTTTTCCAGATACACAATTAACTGTTTCTTTTAAAAAAGTGTCATGCACATTTCACAGTTATATCATACTAATCAGGTAATTTTTATTTATTTTTATATTGCTGTCTAATTACATTTAAGACGATGGAGCAAGTTCAGAGATGAGTCTAAAGGAAACAAGATCACTATCAATGACCTCTTTTTCTGACTTCTGTTTTTTTTTTCCATATAATCACTGGACTAAATGACCCTTTGTTGTAACAACATGGAAATAAAATAGGATTGTATCTGGATTCAGTCGACAGACACAGTGCTTCTTTCACCCTATAAGCACTAGACACATGATACAGCAAAATGGAAGTATTCATAACTACTCTCTCACTCCCAAATAGGTTTGTGCTGCTTTTGTCCACAGCATAACTTAAGCAATCTCACTGCAGTCTAAAAATTATGCTGAACAGTGTTCTGAAAACCATCTCAGCAGTGAGGTACCTTTTCTAGCATGCCATAAAAGCAGGGTGAAGAGAAATAAGTTCAAAAGCATTAAGCAGCCTGGGGATTCCCTGCACCGAAGAGATGCCTTACTTACTGAACATCTATTTTTAAATATTCCATCTATCAGAAAAAAAATGGTACAAATCTGGAGGCTTAATGACTCACTTGATACTAGTTATTGTTGAGCAATGTGCCTATCTCTTGGGTCTCTGCGCATTATATTGTAGTTCTTATACAGTACAGTTCTTGTACTCTTTAAAAAACACTTTATTAGTACCTTATTAGACACTTCAAAAATTATGTAAGAAAATACACAGCTCTTTTTTTCATTCTTCCAAACAATACTTGCATGACTGTTAGGCAAAGGAGAGAAAAGCAAAGTGGCACAAACACTAGCTCAGCCTTATGCAAAGCATCCCATCTCAATATACATCACAGTAACTCTTTAAGTAAGTTTGGTTATGTGATTGATTTCTCTAAATACTGTGAGGTAGCAGCCATGTGCAGACACAATTGATAGTGTGCCCAAATTAATATGATGTGGTATTATTTTTGTGGAGCTTGTCCCCTTGTGGTAAGACAAAGAAATCTCCCAGTATAGTGAAAACATTAATGCACGTATCAATACCGTATGTTCCCTCCTCAATAAAAAAAGAAGTAAAAGAAATAAAAAAAGATTTAGTGAAAGATAAAATAAATATGACAACAGCCCTACCATGTTTTGCATTGAATTCATTCAATGGATTTTTTCTTCAGTTATATTTACATAGATTCTTCTGAAGCAAGTTATCACTGCAAAATTAAACCTTTGACAATACACTTGTATTACATTTCTAAACCTTACTATTAGTATACACCAAAAAAGAAAGGTGCAAAAGTAAATTACTTCAAATTTCCTGAATCTTCTTAGCAGAAGACAGACTCTCTCCACACCATTTAATACCCCTTCTGTACAAATATTCTTACAAATAAGGGGCTCTTAGGAATCATAGGTGCTTCAAATATTTTAAAAAACTGATCTATTGATGTCAGTATTTGAAAAGAAATCTTTTTTCTGAAAATGTATGGTGCTCTAGATTAAATATGAGCAATATTATCCCGCTAAAAATAGGGAAGAGTGTGAATGTTGGACAGAAGTCATTCCTATTCTTCACACGCTGAGCACAAGCTGATGTGGGACATCAGTCCTACAGAGAAAAAGAAGACAGAAAATAGAAGGCAGAAATAGGCGAAGCAGCAAAGAAGAAGAAAAACAAGAAACAGAATAGAAAAGCAGATGAAAGCTGTAAGATTATTTTACACATCAAAATAATGGATCATGACAGGTATATATATTCGCATTTTGAGTATGTTCTTCAAATATTTGATACTCAGTCAGTATCCTTCTAATATTCTGGCATTGCACCCCATCTGCAGAACCAGAGCACCTCACATCCCAAGTCTGCTGAACGCCATAGGTGCTGTCTCACAACTACAGATTCCCTATCAGATTAAACTCAAAGAATGCATCATTCAATTCCCTCCTTTTTCCCTTATGCATTTTTATTGCCATTAAGAATGTCTAGATGTGCAACCAAGAAGGGAGCCACACTTATCTTCAACAGATGTTCCAGTGTTCCAGGCCCATGGAGTGTGCCTCATTCAAATTAGAAAAACAGCTCTCAAAAATAATATTGTATGTAAGCATAAAAGCTCAGTAGAGATAATGAAAGGAAAACTCCTCTATGATGCAATTCCTATGTGTTTCACTTTCTGATGGTGACAAGCCTGAAGGGTTAACCAGTAAATAAAAGTCTCTTCCCATTCAGTTCTTGACGTCGCTCTACCAAAAGCCAATATAGGTTATTTTTTTACCTGACCAAGGAGAAAAAGTACGTAAGAGAACACTAACATAAAAATAGCCCCATACATAGTTTACCTCCTACTGGTAAATCAAGAACAAGTCCTCTTCAAATTTTAGCCTGTTTAATTTACCAATAGATTTTAAAATATTATGCTGGACAACAGTTACTTGTAGTGCCTGTCTTCATCTCCCTTTGCACACGTTTTTCTTTCCCTTTCTTCTTTTTTATTTTTAGGTAAAGGGCGAGTGGACTTTCAGTGGATATTCCTCTGGTTTTTAGGTCAGTACTGATTTATACATTGCTTACACCAGCAAAAAAACTGAATTAATTTTTTTAAAAATGGCTTTTGTACACTCAGTGATCCATAACTCTATATACTGTAATTTATGCCTAGTATAAACACACATTATTCTCTTTTCCCACCCTGCCAAGCACAAACGTTTAAAACAATCAGGTCAAAGTCTGCATTTTCAGACCAGTAAAGTCTAAACCTACCAAACATTTTGCTTCTAAACTCTCATATCGTTGTTTGCACACAATCTGGATACATAGGCCAAAAATATTTTAATTCTCAAAAGTACATACTTATCAGCCATTTTTATGCTCTCTTCATGTCCTGGAGGCACTCTGTGTATGGGAACTTTGATGTATGAGATAGTAATTCTATTTAAATCAGCTCTAGGTTTGCTTTTGCTTTTTAAGAAATATTTCTGTGACAAAAAATGTAATTGGCAGGCACGTCCATTCACATTTTAGCATTAAATAGTAGGTGAAGTCTTACATCAGGATCTACTTACATATTCCAGTACTCCTGACAGTCTTTCTATTCGTCCAAAGGCTGTAGAATGGCTTTATGGTTACCATTGGGTCTCATGACTTGCTAAGGATATTGTTATCTCTATTTTAGAGAAAGAAGTTTTAATAAGTTTGTCGGTGATTTTTTTAAAACATATTGTCATTCTGCTTTCCCAAAGCATTTTGTGTCACATTTTAGTCTTTTATATTTTGAACTAAGATTTGACAATATTTTTAATGTGCACTTTCCCTTTCCTACATAGTTCACTAGAAGACAAATAAAACTGAACTAAGTCGTCTTCTGTTTTAGGATCTTTTGTATATCCAGTCACAGAACTTCCCCTCTGGACTGGGCAGACATGAACATACCATCTACAGCTATGGCTTACCATATACCACATGTATACCAATGGGACAGGGATTTAGTGGAAATTACATAGGCAGCTGCATCCTCCCCAAAACACAGCCCACTTTGCACAGTCTCTCATGCAGTATCAGCAGAGGTCACAAAGCCACACAGCCCTCCATTCCACTGCTGCACTCAGAACTCGCCTGCATCTAGCCCAGCTCCTTGCATTGACTCCCATGTGTATTAACAGTAAAAGAAGGCTAAACCCTCCTTAGGTAGCCTGTTTACCTCATGCCCTGTCCCGTCCTAGAGCAAACACTTCTGTGGTGTCATTCGTCTCCCTAGCCCTCATTTCGTCCCTGCTTCAACCTCAAACCAATAGCGGGTACAAGTGAGGCAGCAACTAGAACGCAAGGGACGAACACAAAAGAGAAAGCAAGGCGGCGGCAGCCGCGGCTGCCGGCATCGCTTCAGCAAGGCAAGAGCGCGCCGAACGGAGGGGGATGGGGCGGGAAGCTGCAGCCCAGAGGTTCGGCGGCCGGCGACCGTTAGCCAGCGGCCGTTAGCCGGTGACCGTTAGCCGGTGACCGTTAGCAGGTGGCCGCGGGGGACGGGGAAGGGGCGAGGGGAGCAGCGGTCCCCTCGCGCTGGAGACGAGACTGCGGAGGCCGCGGCATTCCTCTGAGGGGAAGGGAGCCACGGGACCTGGCACTGTGAAACCCCTCCGGTTTTACGTTAAAGTGTTACGTCTAGATGCCTTAGGGTCAGAGGCATGCCATTCTAGACTCTCTTATCTACCATGTAGGCCCACAGTCTTTGCAGGTTAATTCTGAGTATGTGTAAGGGGATTTAAAATGATCAGCTTCCTGTGGTAAAGGGCCCCAAAAGAAAGACTGAATAAAAGTCAGTAACAGGACAATGCCAAAAAATAGAAATTAATACACATATATCACTGTACCCCCCTGCCTTGAAACTTTCTTGTGCTTTCTAGTTTGTTAAGTTAAACGAGTTTGCACGTCTGAAGGAATATCTGAACTGCTGTGCAGTACAGATCACCTCAAAATTGGGATAATTTTTTTGCAGTCTCAGGTTTATGCAGCTGAGGCAAGCCAACCTCACCTGCAAAGTCCACAAAAAAAGCATTATGATTTACTCCCTTTCCTCTGTGAATGTGAATCTATACTTGTAGTTGTGAACCTATCCCTGTACCTGGAGGTGGCACAGGGTAAAGCCGTACCTCAGAGATCTGCAGATATCCCACGATAGTACTCACTTGGCTCAGAAGGTTGCTGACAGGTTATATTCATTAATTTTTGTATGAGTCACACTGTTACTAAATTGCTAGAGCCACACAAAAGCCTACCAGTGAACAAAAATAAATAGGAACATTTCTTCTCCCTAACTTACCATCTGCCACAAGCTTATGATACCTTTAAATTAGTTCAGGTAGTTAAGGCATATTTCTACAGACTAGCCTCACTGTTTCCATGAATTTTCCTCAGCAAGAGCAAGCAATTAACCTTCCACTTAGATATGAGTACTACTAGTAGATATTTTCTGAGCTGATACTTGGGGTGAATAGCATAACTACACAAAGTCTGACCAAACCCAGGACTAACTCTAACAGACACCAAGAGCAGGTGTCTGAGGAGCAGCAGCAGAACAAGGCAAGCCAACACGCTGCTTCTCAACAGCGCTTTTCCACGCTCCAGGCATTTTCAGCTCTGGGACTACATTTATGTTTGTAACCGTTGATAGATTTCTCATCCACAAACTTGATCAACCTCTCAATAAATCCACACAGACTTTTAGCACCAAAATAACCTCTAACATGGACTCCACAGCTCAGACACCCACTGCACAAAAAGTTACCTTCTTGTGTATCTGAAAACTGATTCCTGTAAGTTTCTTTTTATGTCCTTAGTTTTTGTACACGTCGCACATACTTATATAATGTTTCCATGCTGCTCGTGATTTTATAGTTGAAGTGTTTAGCCATTTCCAATATGTAGCTCTTCCATATTTCATTCCTTCTTGTTGCCCTCTGCTAATGAATCTTTTCTGAGATGGGGAAAGAGCACTATGCCTTACCGTATTAAAGATACAGGCATACCATGGATGTATACGATGTCATAGTCACTACTAAAAATTTCTAGTGTTTGCTTTGTTCTTTTGATTGAGAAGAGCACTGATAAGGCATAGTCTTGGAACCCTCTAGCATAACCCCTAGATCTAACCCCTAGACCTAGCTCCTGAAAGGTAAAGGTTAGCTCAGAGCCTGTCACTTTATATGTGAACTTAGAAACATTTTCCATGTGAACCAATTTACATTTATTTCCACTGAATTTTATCTGCTGTGCCTGCTGACTAGTTCTAGCAACTGCAATAAAATTAAACAAGCTAACCACAGTTCTGAGACCTGGATACCTAAGTTAATGTAAAAACAATTTGTAGCAATAACAGTGAAAATGGTGATGTCATATTCTCTTAGATCTGAAGTGGTAATTTAGATTTTACATTCCAAAAAGCAGGAACACCACATCACTGAGATGCTTTTTCTAGTCTAACTATTCTTTCTGACACAAAAGGGATACAGTGTTTCCTGACTGACACTGGTTTCCTAACTGAGCTATTTTATTTGCGATGTCAGGAAAAGTTGTGTCATGTATGCATTTCATGTAAAAAATGAGGTTTCCCTTACGGAACAGCAAATATTGCTCTTATACTTACAGCCTGTGGAATTTTTTTAATAACTGCACAAACCCACTATCAGTAGAATACAAAAATAAAAGCAAAACATTTATGGGTTTTCATTTGATTTAAATGCAAGTAAAGACCACTATTTTTGTCTGGTCTAGATTCCCCAAACTTGTTGAGCTGGAGCATGTGTGAGAAACATTACAAGAGATAAAGCCCAATAATTGTATAGGGTAGTGCTTGGGAAATACACTGTTGGTGCGTTACAAATAAAACAAATTTCAAACCACAAAAGAAAAGTGAATTCCAAGCTGTCTGTAACCTGTGTTTTGTAGGTTAGATTTGTTCTGGCTTAAATAAACAGGTCACATCACTTTTCTGTAATATTAAATAAGATTTGATATTGTTTTTACTTAAATATTTAATCAGTTGGAAAGAAGTAGATTTGCTGAGGATTATGGGCGTTTGCATGAATCCGATATTCAGGATTTTCACATTTTAGCTTTTATCCCTACTTCTTTGCAATAAATTCATAATACATTTAGTGCAGACCTATCTACTTTATTGCACATTTTTCATTATTGGTTTTTCAGCTGTCTTGGTATTTGTTCTCATGAGTTTTAACATGGACAGTCTGTTTTGTACAGCTTCAGTTAAGATTCAATTTACAATTAGGTCAACAAAGCCAACAAAGATGAGGGCTGATGCCTGCTTGGGCAACTTCATGGATATTTCTGGAGCAGATATGGGATACTAGACTACAGCTGATGGTAGGCTGGCAGCTAGAATTTGAGTAACAAGCAGTGAAGGGCAAAAGTATTGCTGCATCTTGCAGAATTTGTGGGGCACGATGTAGACTGCAGAAATATAGGGATGTGGCTCATGATTTTGTTAAAGTCAGGGCTCAGTTTTCATGAATACATATGCTCACGGACCCACTGAGAGGACTGCTGTCTGCTTATTCTATAGGGTTACCTCAGAACAGATAGCTTACACCCATGCAAAAGCCCCAGTCCTCATTGTTTTCATATGTATCTTCCAGGATTTCATGACTAGCCTTAAACTTATCCTCAGAATTAATCAGCAAGCAATTGTCTTGCTGGCTTCAGCATCTTTATGTCTTGCAGTATTCAGTCATAATCATAATTCTTCAGTGCCCACTGTTCTAACTCCCAGCCCTTAGCCTTGGACATGACCTACTGTAACATATACCTGTCTTGTCTAGACAGAGAATTACTGCTGGAGAACCACTATCATTTCATGAGCACTTTCTGGCTTCGCTGGAGCAATGCTAGCAGTAAGAACAACAAATGGGAGCTACAACTCAAGTACACGTGGCTGCATAACCAGCACAGAGAAGAATGAACTATATTATTAGTGGGTATAGCGATTGTGCATACTAGGGTTCTAGGTCACTGGTTGCAGCCTCTACAGCTTGAGGGAGAAAGCCAGTGGCAGGAACTGGAAGCATAACTAATCAAGAGCATACACACAACTTGTAGAGGTCAGGGTACCACAGATGTGCAGACTTTGAAATAAAGCAGTTGCCCACTGTGTTTAAAGAAACATGACTTTACACAAGTAAACAAGATTAAACCAGATTCTATGCTTTACTTTAAGGGGCTCCTTTTTCGTTCTAATGGAACAACTGAAGTCAATAGGTTTGAATCATATGCTAAAAGTAGGTACCATATGCAAATATTTTCCTGATTTATGATCTCTATTTTTTAAATAAGAAGCCAAATCAGTCAGAGCACTGAAAGTACTGAGGAAAAAAGAAAATCAGTGACTGCCTGCATGCCTCCATTTCTCATCCATCAATAACAGCTCTGAAATTTGTGTCCTAGATATGATAAATATTATACTCAGACTTAGTTTTATGCACATTAGTCATACTGAAGACAATGGAATTTTGTTTGAGTGGTTCCTGTACTATTTAAGAGACCAATGTATAAAAATGACTGCAATACCAAAGTCAGAGAAAACCATTTGTTTTCATACTTCTGTTTCTTCCCCAGCAAATAAAAGGAAAATACACAAGGCAGATTATAATTCAGGAAAACAGGCTTTCCAGTCCTAGCAATGAATTAGCTGAAATAATTATGGCAAGTTCCATGTTGCTAATGCAGGCATTCAAAAGCAAAAGATACTATTGTGCTCCTGATGTCAAGTTGAAAATAACTAGTATAAGCTTCAAGTGAACACAAATGCATTTCTCTCAATAACGGTTTTCCAGAAGATTAACACATAGACTTTGATTCTACAGGGACATGTAATTTTTTCCTTTATGGGAACAAGTAGATGAAGTGAATCTACTTAAATGAGATGCAGTGTTTGCTTAGAACTTTGCCTTGTTTGATAGGAGACTTGATATAATGATCATAAAGAGTTTTAAATCAAAGGAATGTGAAGATATATTTTACCTGGGTACATAGCAGAAGGAACAAGATTAGGAAATAAAGAGATCATGGTTTTCCTATCAGTGAGTGATGTTATATAATGAATATAAAATGGTTTATCAGCACCAGACAGAAAAAATCTATCTATTATATATTAATATCTTGCAAAGGAACAAGCAACTGATTAGATCTGTTTATACTAGTCTTCCGACAGCAGGAGTGACTTAAATTGGGTTTCTGTTGTTTCAGAAGAGAAAGAATGAAGAATCTGTCTGTCTAGCTTTAGAATATTGTATCTGACAAAATAATAATAAAAAAAATCAGCTATGCATACTGGGAGAGGTTAAAAAGTCACACTGTTTATGAATCTAGAAGGTTGTCTTCAAAAGTTGTGCTTAGTTAAAATACGTTCCATCAAAGTGATAATGAAGGTGTCAAAACTAATCATGTGAGGAATAAAAGTACTTTATGGGGCAACACAAAACAATAACATCTTAAGCAAGCAAGATTCTGGGGTTAATTTGCATATGAGACTTAAAAAAAGATCCCAATCCTGCTGAAGAATTTCCGATACTAAGTTAAAGGAAAGAATAATCGATATTCAGTCTCAGCCGTACAAATGGAATTCTGCAGAACTCGTACCTTTGACTAAAAGCAGCATCCACTGGGATCAGGGTGAAAAACAAAAACAAAAAAAAGAAAAACAAAAAACAATCTCTTCCTAGTTTTTCACCTGTATTGAGAGGCATATGCATCCAGAAGATGGAGAATGAAACAGGGTCATTGCAGACCTGAATTCAATTCAAAGCTCTCACAGGAATCTTCTGTATGAGTTTAGACCACTCACACCACATGCCTTTTTATTCCATCATGAACATTTTTCCTGTCATATGCAGCTAGATTGCAGTCCCTGTGAGACAAAGGCCTTTACTGTGTGTTTGTACAGCACACAGTGCAACAATGTCAGGACTTAAAGTCTCTGTGTATGATAAATAAATATAGATCTGCTCAGAAAAAAAAAAAAGATTAAAGATGAGATTTTATATGACAGTATAATCAAACAAAGAAAATGGATGGACTGTTTGGATTTGACACTATCCAAGTGTTAAGTGCAACGCTGATTAGAAGCACATAGCATAGTTTTGATTATTGCTACTGACACCACTATGAAGCTCTTAGAGGGCAAGTTTAAGATTTTTGTAAGACAAGTTCTGCCTTGCAATACATAATTGAATCTGTTGTAGCAATTACTCTTAAATGGAAGAGTCACAATTTTCCCTTTGATAATTATATGTTACAATGTTTGAAAGCAAGTTGAATAACAATGCACCTAGTTGTTCTTTCACACGAGTGAAAGTTCCCAGTCATGTTGGTAGAGTTACATGAGTGAAAGCTGAAAACTCAGGCTATGTGAGATACGGCAGTTCCAGCAGTTATTAGCTGCTACTCCTCCTCTTATACTTGCCTAGTTTATTACAATGTCCTTTTTAAAACAACAGGAAGATCACTCCTCACACAGCACAAGAAGAAAGGCGATAACTTTTTTGAAGACAACTTCATTGTTTTTGAGGAGTAAAATTCTTAGTCTCATTTTTTATCATTGTTAGTTATCTCTTGGATTTTCTGGTCTCTAGTTAACAAGCACTTGGAGATAAGAATGTGGCCTTGGGTGCATTTTTTCCCCTTGGAGGGGAAGCCTACGGAAGGAACAACAGATTTGAAGTGTTTGTGGTAAGCTGTGTTGCTGAAGAGAAAAAATGCACCATGCTACAATAACTGGATTTTCCTGCGTACTTAAGGTTACTTGCTCATTTATACCATCTCATTGTACCTCAGAAGATGCAACAAAGCCATGAATAACTGAAGCCAGGCCGTTATTTCAGAGTGAGAAAAGTCTCCTAGACCACAGGTATTCCCAGGAAGTGTTAGTCAGCAGTGCCCAGGATTCTGGATGATTGCAGGGACTCTCATTAGTCAAAGACAAATTTTTCAGGTGTGGATGTAAACCTTTAATCAAAGGAGGCTGTGCTGTGGCTTCTCCAAGATGGATTCCTACAAGCTTCATCGCCACCTCTGTTCCGTGCAGATATACAGGAAGGTAATTATTCTATAAAGGCAGACCTTTTTCAAGCACAGAGCCATCCCAGTAACAGCAGCATGTATATATGTGTTTAGAACAGGAAGCATAACAATGAAACATTTGCTTACTGATGATGTTCAAGATTATGTCACCTAACCGTTTCTTCTGCAGTTTAGCAAAGGACCATGAAGGTGATTAAGGAACTGGAACACCTAACATGCGAGGAAAGGCTGAGAGAGCTGGGACAGTTCAGCCTGGAGAAGAGAAGGCTCAGGGGGATCTCATAAATATGTGCAAATACCTGAAGGGAGGGCACAAAGAGGATGGAGCCAGGCTCCTTACAGTGGTGCCAGTGACAGAACAAGAGGCAATGGGCGCAGGTTGAAATGCAGTTTCAGTCTGAACACCATCTGAACACCAGGAAATACTTTCTTACTGTGTAGGTGACTGCACTGGCACAGGTTGCCCAGAAAGCTTGTGGAGTCTCCCTCCTTGGAGACATTCAAAAGGCATCTGAACATGGTCCTGGGCAACCTGCTCTAGGTGGCCCTGCTTGAGCTGGGGGGTGGAGCAGGTGGCCTCCAGAGGTCCCTTCCAACCTCAGTTGTGCTGTGGTTCTGTGAGTACTCTGAATCATTAATACTGATGTCTTACACTGGCAAAATTCTAGACGGTGGAAAAAAAATGTATGCTATGACAATATTAAAAACACTAATTAGAGACCATCAGTCTGACATCAGTCTTAGCCAAGAGACTAGAATGGCTGTAAAGGACTCTGTTAGTGAGGAATTAGAGCTGGCAATTAAAGCTAAGCAGCATGGCTACAAACAATGGATAATTTCATTAACTTAATTGTTTAATGGCATTACGATTTTGGGTGCAAATGCACCCTCTCAGAAAAGGTGAAGCTGTTGATGTAATAAATTGCTTTGTGACATTTTTATCAAAAAAAACTTTGATGGAATTAACATTACATGTAAAAAAATTGAATACCTGATAAATCTTCACATTTAAGCCAGGATAAAGCAGTTACATTTATAATGAATTTCTTTAGATTTTCCTCCTTCACTCCGAAGAATTTTTATACAGACCTTAAAAGATATAAAATCACTGATAAGATTTACGGATGAGATTGGGGAACATTGTAATTAAAACAACAGACTGCTGACAGAAGTCAAAGCAGGTTCCTGGGTAAACTATCCACAAGTGGGGGGAAAAAAAAAAATAAAGCAACCAAATGAATGGCCCATATTCATTAAAACAAACAAACAAAACAAACAAACAAACAAAAACAAAAACACCACATGGGATATTCTGCTTATGGGACATCAAGGAGACTATATGACTATATCCTAGGAGGCATTGTGATCAAGAGCAATAAGGAAATGATGCATGCACATTTTGAGACTCAAAATGCATAGGTTAAAACATTACTACTGTTTGTGTTCATGCTAATGCCACTGGAGTCATGTGCCTAAACTTCAACAAGGGTAGAAAACAAATTGCAGAATATTTAGAGAAAATAAATCATAAAGATGACTATGATATAGAAAATGTTTCTTACAATGGAAGACTTTCAACTGTTTCCAAAAAAACAGATTAACTTTTTTAAAGCTAACATAAATCTCTCTGCATTATAAGGCGGTGAAAATGTCTTCATGTCTCTGAGATAACAGTATTTTCAATCCAATAAAGTCTAGTAAAGCCTTATTATTGTTGAATGCTGGAACACAAGTATAGCATAAACTACAACTAGGTTTAACTAGGTTTTGTGTTTCTCTAGTTCTCCAGCCCACCCTTTCAAGGAAAAGCCTGTTAGAGGTCTTCTTAAGACCTCCCAGTGTTTGATGACTCACACAATAAAAGAACTTTGTGCAGCAGCAACATAACATGTGCAAATAGCTTTTTCGGTTACCTCAGTAGAGCCCCTTTGGCTCATCTTGCTAATTCAATGTGCATATTTGAAACTATATGCTTTGAATAATATTACTTTTCCCTTCAGAATGAAAATATTACTAATTATACAATGGAAATCCTGACATTTAACCTCTCAAAATTGTTCATAACTTTGAACTTCACCAACCTGTCATGAATTTGTCTAAAACTGCTGCTTATCTTGATTTTCCATGTTTCTTTTCCAATTGCTGTAGCCATGCTCAGGTCATGATTTCAGGCAGGAAATGTCCATGAGGATTTGCTGAATGCTAATAAGATGATCACATAGACAGTAAATTTCTTTAGTAACAATAAATGTGGAAAGAGATACAGATAATAAGGAATGATACTGCAGCAGAACTATTCTAGTTTATGTCTTTTATAATGTTCCTTGAAGTATCATGCATTCAAACTGTAAATGACACAAGCAAACACTAATGAGTTCTTTTGTGCAGAAAGCAGTGAACAGCCCCAGTAACAATACTATTGTTATCCAGCAATAGTTGAAGAAGTTAACAAAAGAAACAATCACCAAGATTAAATGATTAGCCAAAATCTACATAGAATAGAAAAAAAGATGAGAGAAGCAACTATCACTTTGATTTACAACTGTGCAGCTAAACCCACCTAATATCAAGGGCCTAAGTAAAAATTAGGTTCTTGATATAGCCTTTGGCTGTATGACTGAGTAAGCCAGAGAGAAAGTTAGAAGGACAATGCCGTACCTCAAAAACTCAAGGCAAACACTATTATCGTTCACTGAAGCCAAGTAAGATCTTTTAAATCCAGCAATTTAGTGAAGGCATTCTGAAACTGTAATCCCACAAAAGACATAATCCAACTGTTTGAGTCCATGGTCACTAGACAAAAAGCTCTAATTCCAAACTTCAGCCTCCTTTGTCTATTTTTTTTTTTTTTTAACAGACGCTGTTGTGACAGTTCCTCCAAATTGTTGCCATTTTTGTCAGCTCATTTTCTTCCTTCAGTATTAGTCTTATGTGGCTGATTCTGACAGATAGGCTTGTGATAAATGCACAATCTTAATTCATGATAATCTTATATCAGTTGTACTTAGCCACCCCAATGCAAAGTGAAGTAGATGATAAAGTTCTGACTGAATAGCACTTTTTAAACTTGCCTACTACAGATAAAAACAAGGATGTAGGTTTACAAATGAGGGTTTGGTCTTATTGGTATAATTAAGTTTCTTTAGTGAATGATTTAGTATGGATTCCTATTTATAATATGTTTGTTTACTACCATATTGTAAAGAGAAACATGTCATTTGCATGTGTCTCAAGCTGTTAATGCATTTGATTTCTTCTTAGCACTGCCGCACATCAGAGACAAATTCTTGGTTTGTAAACACCAACAAATTAATGTCAGTCCCTCATGTAGGAGTCAATTGCATTTTCAGATTATCCATGAGTCGCATCTATTTTCCATAGAGATATTAAAACATTGTTTAGACAGTCTCTTGGAAGGGAAATGTGTTTATCACTTTCCATAGGATGACAGCCATTGATCTCAGACTGTTTTCTGTTGCGTTAAATTTAAAACTGTTATGTCTGGAGCTAAGCTGTCTTTGCATATACAGATAACAGAAAAATACCAGCCTGCATCTGAGTGATACTAAACTCAGTTAATGGTATGACCATTTGCGGTCGTTGTTTCAAAGGTATACACCTCTTGTGAGTTTTGTAGCAAACCATTCCATAGTTTGTAGCTTTTTGTAATGGCTTGTGAATTTTTCTTCAGCAGCAATGAAAAACACCAGCAACATGTCACTGGCACTTAGTTCAGCAGCTCCTCTATAATCAGCTGTGACCGGGCCCTTCCTCTAGACTTTTTAATCGGGTCACACCTAAAGCTTTAATAAATCTTGTTTTATAATATCTCTGAGACAGTCTTTCCACTCCACCACCCATCCAGACCTTCTTTTATGGCTTTAGCAAACACATTTTACTCCACCCTTGTGCATTCAAAATGCTGAGGGAAATTCCGTTCCATGTCTCCCTGCTGGTTCCTCCTCCTTCACCATACTGAAGAACTTGATATCCCTTCTGAGTAGCAGAAGGACAAATCTCCACATGGCTCATTTCCACCACTGAAACATCATAGACTTCTGCCGGCAATGCCAGTCCAACTGTTAAATTTTCATACAAGCAGCTGAACGCTTTTTACTATGCCCCAACACTATGAGCGTAAAGAGATCTTCAAACATAGGTGTCAGGGCCCTGAGAGCATACCTCCTCTGGGAGGTTTGGCTCCCAGGCCTGAGGGCAATTTAGAGCTGCTGCAGCTGAGAGTGGCCTCCTTCCTTTAGTGCCTTTGGAGGGAGGATCCCAGGCAGCCCCGGGAGAGGGTGGGGGGTGTTCAGCCATGGCCAAGCCTCGTTCACTTGCTTCTAAGCTGTGGCTCTGCCAATACATCAGCTGAGCTACTTATTGCCCCTGCTGCACCATAGCTGTGTACATGGTTCGCCATGGATCCCATTGATCCAGTCCCTGACCCACTGCTGATGTCCTCACCTGGCCTCAGCCTGGCCCTGTCACCACCCTGGTTGCCTTCACCAGGCCTGGTTGAGCCTGGTTGCCTTCACGTGTGGGCTGATGACCCAGCCTGGCCTTAGCCCGTCCCCCAGCTGTCCCGCCAGCCTGCCCTTTTCCCTGGCTGCGGTGGTGGGACAGGTCCCGGCTGCTGATGCACTGTCCTGCCAGCCCAGGAAGCCCCCACAGCTCCAGGCTCCCTCTTCCCCAGGGAGCAACCAGCCCACACTCTGCCCTGACAGTAGGCAAAACCAGCTGGTTGCCTGCCTTCAAAGCCCTCCCTGTAAATCTGAGCTGTGGTGAAGGTAAAAGCTGAATCAAAGTCTAGTTTGGTTTAGTTTAGTGTATCATCAGTGCTTCTTGTATACTGGCACTGTTACACTTTGTTATTCTCAGGTTTTGTTCATGTTTGAAGCTGTTTGTACAGAACCAGGTAAAAAACATTCAAGTCACTAGGAAGTATTACTGGCATTAGAGAAGTCAGTAACTCGGAAACTCAGTATTAACCACTCTTGTCTGGAAACCTGGGGAAGAAGTGCTGAATTATTTTACTCTCAAAAAAGTCGCTGCTCTAAAATGATTTATTTCATTTTAGTCTCTCTACAAGCTATACAGTTTTGAAAAACCAAATGAGAAGTAGAAGTTGAAGACTGCATTTTAAAGTCTCATTATATTTTGGTGATTATTAATGCTTTCCACATGGAGCTAGAGGCTCTTTTTAAAATCTTGGTTGGCCATAAAATGAACATGAGTTCTTTAGTATGGGGAAGACAATTTAACTCTACTGTCTGAGGTATTTGGTATCTCTGAAAGTCAAAAATTTCCTTTGAGTATACTTCCTATAAAATTAGATCAAATTCTATTATCACTTTTGAGATGTAAGTCAGAGTAACTTCATTGACTTCAGGCTGGGGACCTAGAGAGTTCTACTACTTATATAATTTCATGTTTTCTAATGTCATCAAGATGGCAGCCTTCCCCAAATGTATATGGATGACAAAATTATATCCCCAGATACTTACCCCAAAATGATATTGATTAGTTTAATAGCTTTTGACACTATGCCCAGAATTGTCTTTAATAAATAATTATCCTGCTCTCTAAAGATTTTTTTCTGCCTTGAATTTACGTGGTTTTTATAACAAGTCTCTTTGATTAAAAGCACTATTAAGTACAGTTAAGAAAGATTGGAACCAAATTTGAGCAATTCATCATTTTCAATTCCACAAGTCATTGTTGGGAAGTATAAAGGTAGCTCTGGCAGTCCTTCGCTGGGATACAGGTAATTTTTCAAAACATAACGCCTGTTCAACCTGGCAAACAGGATATCTTATAAAAATTCCATTCACCAGCATTGTTGCAGTTACAATGATCAGTAAGACTCTGAGGAGTTTGTTGTCTGATCTCTGTAGAGTTTACAGTTCTCCCAGAGGCTAAGTCAGACGTTTACTATGGCCCTGTATAAATTACCCTGTTATAATTGCATTCTTTC
Source organism: Chauna torquata (assembly GCA_013399475.1). NCBI lineage: Eukaryota > Metazoa > Chordata > Aves > Anseriformes > Anhimidae > Chauna > Chauna torquata. The sequence goes on along the minus strand of VXAL01018195.1, from coordinate 92,339 downwards.
CAGTTACAGTTGCAAGATTTTCTTTTTCTAGGTAGGTATTCCTAAACTCAGAAACAAAATGGAATTGCATGCTTCAGGGTTGAGTATCTGCATATTTGTGTGTGGTCTGCAAACTCAGAGGTGGCAAATTGCTCTTCTTTTATCCACACTGTTTTGCCTAATGCTGCCAAGCCAAGTTCACCCATTTCCACTACACGCTTGTGGCCGTTCTCTGAATGGTGTTAAGATTCCAGTCTAAAAGACTTCTAAGAGATGGACAGACAAACAGACAGTAAGAGATTGATGCCTGTGGTGGGTTAAGCCCTGTTGGCAGGTAAGCCTGCACCCAGTTTCTCACTCATTCCCCCTCAGTAGGATGGTGGAGAGAATCAAAGGGCAAAAGTGAGGGGGAAAAAATTCATGGGTTGAGATAAAGACAGTTTAATAAGTGAAGGGAAAAAAAAAGAGACAAAAACAAACAAACAAACAAACAAAAAACAAGTCACACAAAGGCAATCACTTGCCACCAGCAGACCGATGCCCAGCTGTTGCCCAAGCAATGGCTACTTTGGAAAAAGTCTCTTCAGTTTTACATCTGAGCATGAAGTTATGCAGTATGGAATATCCCTTTGGTCAGTCCATGTCAGCTGTCCTGGCTGGGTCCTCTCCCAGTCTCCGGCCCACCATCAGCCTTAACCCAATTCTATTTTGCAGCATAGACATAGTGTCCGGAAAAGACCTTTTGCACCACTGCACACAAGTACAGAAGTCCATAGCCTTACAGAAGTGGGCTTATGTTGCTGCCTGAGGCAGAGCTTCCCAAGACCGCTGCAGGTGCATGGCTAACTGAACACTGGCAAGTACCTGTTTTGTTGCTGGTGATGAAAAGTTATAACGCTGTTGCCAAATGGCAACTCCGATTTCAAGAATGTAGCTGAAATGAAATATTGTTTCCAGATAAAGTAGATTTCCAACTGTAGCGTGAGAACTCTGTTGCATATAGATCGTGCTTATACAAAAGCCAAGAGGCATGTTAACCAAGAGTGGTACTGTGTCATGGATTTGGGAAACGACGTGAACATCACTGCTAAGCACCCACAAATTGCAGCACAGGATTCTCTGAATATCTGACATTCATATTCTTTGACTTTGCCAATGATGAAGCAATCATGATGATGCTTTCGGCAACCTGTATTTTGGGATTTTCTGTCCTTTCTTTCCCCACTGATAGCTAAACCTTGCATACAAACCACATCACTGCAAAGAAATTCCAACATGCTTTCAACAATTGGTGCTGATGTGCCTGTTAGGGAGGCTGAAGGAAAGGTGGCACTTGATTCAGAAGCACATAGATGCAAATGTTACAAACATCACATGGGACTGCAAAGTTCACACCAGAACACAATGTCTACAATATTAGAGAGAAGAATTTCGCAAGCTAAATTTCCCTGTTGTTGAAGGACTCTGTCACAATCTCACACAAATAAAAAGTGCCTGCTCCCAAGCAATATGGGGCTAGGGTCAAGGGAAATTAATGCCATGCAAGTTAACATCTATGCCATATATGATGGCTGTAATGAGTAATGGACTGCAAATGCTAGTACTGTTTTATGGATTGTGAAATACCTTGGGACATGTTTAAATATGTTATAGGGTATTGAAATGCTTGTTGTGTTTATTTTTTTAGACTCCTGGTGTGAATGGACTGCCAATCTGTAAGGGTTACAGTGTGCCAAATTAACTTTATAGATTGTGTTGGGTAAAGGTCGATTCATTTAACAAATAAAATATCAGTTAATTGTATCTCTGTGCTTGCTCATTAGGGACATGGGGTGCCATTTAATTGGTTCATGTAAATTGCTTGAGCTTTTGTATGTGTCTGTGCACATTTTAATAAAACTTTTTGCAGATCAGTGGCTTCCTTTTTCTTGCAGTTAAAGCACTGAGAACAAGTGCTTGAACATGGTAGCAAAGGCAAGGGAAAGAAACTTAGAACAATACTAACAACAACTAAATGCACTTCAGTTACCAGACAAGGTTCAACCTGTAAATCAAAAATGGAGAAGTCTGTGACCCCTCATGCTATCACCTAGCACTATACAAGTTCAGTGTCAAACACTTCACCTTCCCCCTCTCTTCTCTTCCTTTTGCCACCATTCAAACATCTGAAATGCAAATATCCCCATAAAAGTTCAAGTGTTACAGCTTCATCCTGCCAGCAATTATGGCCATTTTCAAGTCATCTTTGGTAGGAATAGAGAAGGATATCCTGGTAGATCAGCATTGAATCCACTAATAAGGGAAAAAAAACGTGTTTTATGAGGTATGATTGGCTTAATTATCCTGCATCTCTTCCCCCAGCCTGAGTTTCCCCGCATCACCCACTCCAAGGTGGTCACTTCCCATGAAAAAGAAACTGGAAAAAAAGCACAATCCAAGCAGTAAATGTAATAACCTTAATTGATCCTAGTCCAGCTGGGAGCTGTTGCCCAATATCAGATGCTGGAAGCAGTGTCAATCACATCTTCAAACTGCACAAATAGGAGGCTCTCCTGGACTGCTGGTTAGTGTCTTTTGTCTTTCATGATAGCTCATGTGGCACTGCTACCCAAACCTGTGAAAGCCCAGCCTAGTGAGATTGCATTGTGAAGATGAATAGTTCTGTTACTGAAGCCAAAAATATGGTGCTTGGCCTACTCTCTCCATTTAGTCACCAAAATAAAAGTATCCCTCTCTGTGCAATTAGCTGCATAGGAACAGATTCTTAGCTTCCCGTTGCAGGTGTTAGCTGGCCATCAGGAATCAGTAGGTCTCTGCTGGTACAGTGAGGAAAAAAAGGAAGAGTTAAATGCTGAATAAAGCTACGTAAAATGCCATCCACCTTCCATTAAGTAGATGGACAAAACGGTCAGAAGACACAGATCAAGTAGCTTAAGAATAATGAGTGCTAGGGCAGGATGCAGCTGTACTTGAGGCTGCCACTTGCACCTTCATGACAGTCTTATTGCAAACTGAACATGCAAAGAGTCCGGAAGTAAGAGACTGGTATGTACTTGAGGCTTGAGGAAAAAAAGTCCAGACTGAGCCTGCAACATCACTGCTACATTATTGGCATACTTTACATGGAATCCAGGCTGTTCCTGTGAGAACTGACTTTGAGAAGGAAAAACAACCTCATAAAACCTTACATATAAACTCTGTAGGGAAGTAGCATCTCCCAGGTCTTTGGCAGTCTTAGCTTGATGGGAGTGAAGGGGTGCATGCTGTGAGAGATTATCTATTTTAAATAGAAATGTAACTTGTATCATATTGTAAATATTTATTATTCTCTTTGTGGTAATTAATATGTGTTCTCTTCTGATTTGGTGAACCTTATTCTGTTTACAGTTTTGTGAAATAGAATTGTAATCAAGTTCAGTTTAGTTAAGCTAAGGCTGTCTCTCCATCATACATTCCAGTCTGTTGTCAGTAGTCAACTATGTACAGGAAGAGCCTTAATGCAGCGAGGTACTTTGGTGTGCGGGAGACCCCCAGTTTGTATTTGTGAAAGTAACTTGATGGGTCGGAGCCAAAGCAAGGTAAAGCTTCAATAGAGTTGCACCCTTGTAAAACTACTGTGAGCAACAGCAGAATCAGTACAAATATTGCTCTGTATCTCCTGCTGTTGATAGGACCTCAAATCAGAGTTGATCGATAGTTGCACTGCCTCCATATTTAGCACAGCATTGCAACTGTTTTAACATCCCACAGACAGAAAGGGGATGACTGCTTCAAGCACCTTCTTTTATTAATGACCTAGATACTTAATCAGCAACTGTTTACTTCAACTACCTTTCAGCTATTTAAAGATATTCTTGCTTATTTCTGAAGTTCTTTGCTTACTCCTTCTTAAGTAAGTTTGTGATGAGCTTCAACACAGTGCTAGTTTAATTTTGTTTTCAGGTCTATGGAATGAGAACAGGTCTTAAAGCTGTTTTTCATAGTATTCTTAGATGCTCGTAGCTGGAAGATAATCAGCTAGATTCTTCCAGAAGTTCTGGAGATTGTAGTACTGTCAGTAGGAAGAAGATGGAGCACTGCTGTGTCCCAGAGCATGCAGACTCTGCGCGTGGGCTGGACTGTGACAGTCTATAAATAGGAGCTGCATGGGGCAGCAAGCCAGTAGCATCATAATCCCTCCACCTCACTCTCCGCATCTAAACTGCCTTCTTATGAGCTTGAAAGACAGCCATGGTATCACCAAAAACCACTGCATGTATACCAAGACTTAAAGCTTACATTAAGCTAGTCACTGGGGGCAAGAAGGCCTTCGACTGATACTTACACTGTATTTTTTTAGTGAGGTTTAATGAATTATTGCTGCTGTGAAGTATGAATTTGTTATGGGTGGTGATATTTCTTAGTAAATGAGTGTTTGGAGGATTTGGGGAAACAAGAGGTGGAGTTAATGCCAGACACTGTAGCGTTGAAACACAAATCAGGTATTTCTTGATATAAATAGATGGGCTACCACTCACTTTCCCTGGTGGAATGAATCTTACTGACAGTACAATTCTTCTGTTTGTGTTCATTATGCTCTGGGATGAAAATGTAACTGAGCAAAACAGTTTTTGAAAACACTTCCTATCCGAAAACCATGTATTTTACTCATTATAACAAATTAGCAGTTATGTAGATGAGTGACAGATTTTAATAGTGCTGACATCTGGAGTATGTTAATTAGACATATATCAGCAGTACCCTTGTAACAGGAGTGCAACATTTGTTCGCTTCTATGTTGCATGGCAGTGGAGTATGCTTGAACACAGAAATATTTTCAATTTTAGAAGAACGCATTCAAGCATTAACCCTCAGGAAATCAGTCGTTATCTGTGATTAATGACCAACTGGTAGTAAACAGCTCAAAGCAAAGATAAAATTAATGTTCTAGCCAAACATCAGCAGATAAAATTTGGCTGAGCAGTTGTGTTTCTAAATCTACTCTCACCCAAATTGTCATGCAATGCATGTCGTATTATGAAGTAGATGTTTTGTTCAAAGAGAAATAACTGATAACAACGGTATATTGTTAAACTGGAATTGGGCTTTACCTAGGAGGACTTTTTTTCTTATGCTGACAAGTAGCTGGCCTCCTGGTGAACTGATGCTGAAATATCTTCTTTTTTCTGTGGATGGCAGGTTAGACATTGGGCATTCCTGAAAGACAAGAAGGAAGCCTAGGATGCAGATCCGTCCTTATTTTACATTTTTGGTTAATTGACAGCTTAAATGGGGTAAGGTTTTTGATACAGAATACTAGTGTGTTTTGCCTAAGAAAGCAGGGAGCAGGAAAGTAAATTTCACATGACTTCACGATTATAGTTTTCCCCCATAAAAGCCTAGGAGAAAGAAGCTGATGCGACTGAAGAACACACAAGATTTCTGAAATCCTGCATTGGACACTATTTCACTTTCTTCCTTCTGTAAACCTCAACTAACATACTGGAGTTCAATTTTAGGAGCACGAGACATGGAAGGTCATTCTCATAGGTAGCGAAGGGAAGCTGCCAATACTTTTGGGTGATGTGGCTGATACTAAGATTTTAGAAAATCATTTTCAAAATGTAAGAAATGTAAGTTTGTTTCCAGAGCTCTTAATTTATACAAATGCCACCATCAAGGAATGAACACAATAAATTCCTTTCATAAACTGCAAATTAAATAAGGCATGTTGCCAATGCTGCCTACGTAGTAGTACGACAATTCTGTGAAAGATATTGTGGCTAGGTTACCTAAAACAGGAACACCTATAGCAGTGAAACACTTCCTTATGAATAGTTACACTCTGTACGCTACTACTCAGCAAAGTTAATTTGTATGGTTTGAACTACCAATCAATAATTTTTCCATTAACTTTGCAGTAATGAAAGGATACTGGAGTGAAACTGTCGATATATTTAATATCTAATTCCCAAACAATAGTTTTGGAAAGGATTTGAGCTAACATTATTTACCATTTATCAGGGTTTAAGTTTCCAATATTTTACATACCTACAAAAGCTACAAAACAAAATAAGTCCCTTAACCTTAGTGTGTGTTCAACCATACTAGTTTCTGTACTGGCTTTGTGTCTTCACTATGATTTTTGTCTGCTTGGGTGTTCTCTTTGTCTCTTCTGTTTTTGTTTGTTTGTTTTATTTTGTTATTGTTTTGTTTTGTTTCTTTACAGGTGAAGGTGTGGATTTTGATTATGTGTGGATCAGCGTTAAAAATATCTATTAGCTACAAGTAATCAGAGGAAAAAAAAAAAGTAGGTGTGCTATTTCTCAGATTCCTGAAAAAGGATGAGATGAATGTCTGAACTGATCTAATACCTAATCTCAGGAGAAAATATTTAATGCATAATAATACATAATATATGAAGGAAAAAATAATGGGGAGAGGGGAATAGAAAGCCTCTTAATTAATCTAAAATTCAGGATCAGTTTTACTGAGCAGTAGAACTCAAAATGAACCTGATGTGCTGATTCTCCCACAGATTTCCTGCTTGTTTACAGGACAGCCTTATCAAGACTGAAAATCATGACTATATTTTAGTAAGCTTCCAAACCTGCCTGGATTTTTCCAGTGACTTTGGAAAAGTTAGGGTAAAATGAACGCTGATACAATAAATAGAAGAAATGCAGCACCTTCTCCACAGATAGACCTCAGTCCCATGCTCTTACTATTTATTAGCCCTCTACCTTCTTTTGAGAATCCAGAACTTGAAGTTATTTCTGATAATGAAATCCCCCAGCACGCTCAAATTCCCAAACAAAGCCTTTTCTCAATATACAAATACCAGTCTCTTGGGGTAAAGCAGAGCAGAAAACAGATAAACAGTCTTAAGCAAACAAACAAACAAAGAAAAATTCAGCATGTAAGGCAATCTCTACATAACTCTTCCTCAAAAAGACATAAAATTGTTGGAAAAGAAGGTGACCACTCTTGAAGATGCTTCTCAAAAATGAGAAAACAGACACCTGAATGCACTATAGAAATTCATGATCGAGCTGCCTATTTTACTAAGCTACAATGGGCTTCTTCAAGTTGGCAAACGGCTTCTTCATAAAGAACAAGGAGGAAGGATGGCAGAGGGAAAGGGCAGTGGTTAACAACATAATGCACTTATTTATGGTGAGAAATAAAGACAACATGCAATGCAGCGTGCTGGGCTCTGATTCTATTTTACCCTTTTCAACATTTCAGGTACAGACATTGAAAATAATGTCTGAAAGCACCTTATTGAAATTCTGGAGGGAGCCTACAACTCTCTCTGCAGACTAATACAAAAATCCTTATTATTTGTCCCCCACATGCCACTTATTTTAGTCATTTGCAGGTAGAGTTCCTAAGGTCTTCCTTTGCATGCTTTTTTAAATATGAGCTCCTAGATAACAAAAGCTTCTTTGAGGAGGCACTGATGTGTACAGTCTGACATGACCTTCAACCACTTCGAGTACAAAACAGACCAGTCTGTAAAGGTGGTAGTCAGACAGGTACCCTCATCTTTTATCTCCCCATCCCTGTCTTGGATATCAGTAACATCAGCCCTCTCTGTCTAATAGAACTGTGTTATATACAGAGCCACAGTCTCCGAAAAAGCATCTGCACAATTGTATTCCTATATATATGTGTACCACTTACTGGGACTTGTACACGCAGGCACATGTACACACACAAACACACACACACGGGGCAATTGCATACATAATTATGTACTAGCTCTTTCCCTTCCATAACTTGCTGTTTGTCCATGCAGCTGCTGTGACTGTGAGCAACACCACAGTGATGGTTCTGAAACTTTAGACCAACATGCCATCTAGTGACAAAGCAGATGAGCCTGAAAACCAAACTCCAATCATTTCTTCCGTTTTATCTGAAATGGAAATCACTGACTTGCTACATGAGCACACTTCATTTTGGAAGAGATCTGTGTTTTCAGGTTTTTCCTTTGTAGTGCAGGAAAAACACTCTGAACTCTGGAATCATGAGTTTCCATAAAAACTTGTGCTTGTGTTTGTTTTGAACAAATGCTTAGCCTGCAAAGGACAGCTTTGTAGAAATTCTTATTTCCAGCATTAGTTCCAGCACTTTAAATTATGTTTACTATCCAAATTCTTAGAAAGTCCTCCTTTATGGTGGTCCAAGAACCTCCCAGGTATTCAAGAAACTACACTGGACATTAGTAGTCCTTTCCTCTTTTTCCTGTCTGCAGTTAGAACAGCTTGATTAGTTTATAATGGGGCTCATTTAAATTTGAAAATGTACGATTGCCAGGAAATTGGTGTTTGAAAAGCAGATTAGGGAAGAGAGATTAATGTTTTATTCTGAGAGATGTGCTTAATTTATGTATTAGCAAGAGGTGATCATTCAGTAGAGCAATATCATCATCTGCATTGTGACCATACCCGGAAGACAGTGAAAAGATACAAGTAAGCTGACAGAAGGCCTTGAGTTTCATTTCTCATTTTTGTGATTTGTCTGGGACTCTATTTTAAATAAAACATCTTAACCCAGTTGTATGTTAAAAAACAAACAAACAAACAAACAAACAAAAAAACACCTGTCAAATTAATGTCTAAAGATGAATTACTCTCAAGAAGTCTTGAATTGAGGTTTCCAATGGGGAATTCAAGAGAAGAAGAAAACATTAGTACAAGATACATACCTGTACAAGACAACCGACACAGGTCAGAGCTGGGGTGATAAAAACCAGAAAACATACTTTTAGAAAAGTCATTCATAAGATACACTTAACCATGAAAAAAGGTCGAGAAAAAAGAATCAACTGTTCTCAGTCATTTTGTAAGCAGAAGCTAATCAGTATTCAAACTTTTTTTTTTTCCTTGAAGTTACTCAGCTGCTACAAATGTAGAACAAGATCAGAAGAGGTGTCAAGCTGGAAAGTGCTTGAGGACCTCAAAGAGAAACAGACCAGTCAACAGTTAAGAGAGGAAAATGCATGGTCAGCTCTAGTAAGTAGAAGTAGCCACTATCATAACATACAGTAGTCATTCTAGATGCTGTTGTGTCTAAAGAATAAATTCATTCATCTGTTTATTCTTTCCCAAAACAGCAGCACCTTAGTTTGCCATCTGGTGATGTCTAGAAGGTGAGCAGAAGAGTTACTCATGCAGGGTTGAGACAGAAAAGTTTCTAGAAGTAATAGCTGCTGAACAGCAGAAGTAGATGGCACGGAGAACAGAAAACCTGAGTATCTGCTCTTCTTTTCCAAGGCTGTGCTGGGAATGATCAAGAGGCATGAGACAGCCAAGTATCTGTGCCAGGGCTCAAGACAGCAGTTGTCTCAAAGTCCATACATGGTAAATAGCCGGGATAACCTTGCAAATGTTTAGGAAAAGCTCACTGCGAGTCTGGACTGACATGGATAATATTTTGAGTTGATAGAGTATATAGCAGGCACTCATAGTCTGGAAAAATCAACCTGATTAAGCAGTTCTAATTCCTTGTGATGGAGTGAGCATCAGTGAAAGGTAAACAGCTGAAATGGGGCAGTGTGAACCCTCGCTTTAAGTGCTAGAAGGTAAAGCAATATAAGACAAATCTTTCTAATCACTTCACTCTGTAGTTCAGCTTTGTGTCTCAGTATGGTATCCAGAGATGAGCAGGAGTTAAAGGGGAACAACAACAAAAACAAACAAACAAACAGCAACAAACACCACCAAAGAAAGGAAAATGAAAAATTGCAAGATCTTTTAAAAACCTAAAAAATTAAAATGATGATTTCATATTATATCTGAAATCCTGACTTCAGACATGATTTCACATGCTTTCTCTTCGCCATGTAGTTAATACATATGCCATATTCCAGATGTCAACAAAATTGAAACAGGTTTAAATCTCGAATTTGGAAGGGCAATGAACTCGTTGCATCTCCAGATGCCAGTCACATGTAAAATGATTTTGATGTGCCCAACTTCTTTTCACAGCTAGCAGAAGTCTTGGTTCCTTCCCTAGCACCAGGAATATATATCTATAGATGGCTTACAATCCTAGCTTATGTTACAAATTATCACCGAAGTTCACAGGCAAAGCTTCAGGGAGCTGATTGCAAGACTTTCTTGCAAGATGTTATCTAGTTGTTTTGTTTCACTACAAATTCCTACCATTAATGAAAGATTTTCATGAAATAACGCAAATAGCTGTATATAACATAAAAATAAATAGGATGAAAATGAAAGAGCTTCTCTAGTCCTCAAGAAATTGATTCTTATTTGCACAGATCTGAAGCAATTGGCAGAAATTCACATGGGAATTATGGGAATTTGGGAATAGGGAATTGTGACTATGGGAAACAGGACTGAATACAAAGCAAAGCAAATTAATTGTCAGTTTACCTTGCATGTCCAAAGGCATACCACAGCCAAAATTTGCAGTCACATACACCAGTTATTTTTTATGTCAGATGTTTATGTAGCCTCACCATTAATTATCTGTCTCTGAATTGCTATATTTGGTTGTTCAGTTGAGACATGAGATTTGAAATTTAGAATGAGCTACTGCATATTGCACTGTGAGTCAGGAGGTGGTTTTAATGCCATTTGGGAAAAGTCATGTTGTAGTTCGAGCTTTAATTTGATATCATTAACTGTACTCCATGACTAATGCTGAAATCCTAAGGGCTGTTTCTCATGGCCTCAAGCTTAATTCCCTAATGGTCAACTATCACATTATCCTCTCTGTCTTTTCTCAAATGTACACGAGAAATGTAAAAGTTACAACAGCAGCTTTAGTCCTTCTGTTGTACCATGGAGAATTTCTATGGAGCTATAAGCAAAAAACCCCATAGCTTTCTTACAAACCACTTCGTCAAACTCTTTTTTTCCGAGCTCAGTAGTCTCATGGGCCAGATGAAGCAAAGAATAAAGTAACCTGTAGGTGATGAGAGAACAACACCCAGATTTAGGTGGTGAGCTTATTTGCACCACATTGTTCTGCAGCGTAAGTGTGAGTAGCAGGAATCAAAGGCCGCTGGTACCAGGATTGTACAGTTTAGTATCAAACAGGAGATAGATGCAACTGTCCTTGTTGCATTTGTCTGGCAGCAAAGGAGCCCCTTCTAGGCGAAGAAAAGCCAGACTAGGAGACTGACACAGTGCTCTACCTTCTCAGATAAAACAATATCCCTCATTCTCAGAGCATCCGGAAGACACTCCTGCTGAACAAGCCACAACATAGCTAGGACCATTCCAGGTGTGCTGAAATGTGAGAGGAACAGCAGGGCTTAATGTTGAATTGAAAGTGAAAAGGAAATGGTGGAGACAAAGCAAGAAAAATAGCAGAAAAAGCTCATGCTTCTTTCAGTCTTGAGGCTGGGGACATTGTTTTACATTCTTTACCTTCTCATCTCATGGACAGCAAATATCCTCACTGCCTGCAGCAGACTTCCTTCAAGCATTTTCAATTCAAATTCTTCCCTCTTCCACCTCTTCGAAGAGCACAATAGCAGGGCAACCTGCAGCGCTAGGACTTAGTTACGTGACTTGGCTGATGATGGCCAGCCTTCCTCCTGGCCAAGGCGAAAGCCTGGCCTTTGCTCCAGCTGCTCCTCCTCGAGTGAGCTGGACTTGCTTTAGTCCTCCCTAGCTGGTTGTTTACAGGAGCTGGCTCTTCACAGCTTCACTGAAATCAAGAAGAGTTGTTGTTGTTCAGCCCCCACGAGCATCTGGCCATGGCAATAATAATGTCACTGTTTAAGTACTTAATGCACAATCTCTTCATGCATTCCACTGCTGAGATCACATAGCACAAACTGCCTATTTATAGCAGTTTATTAAAGCTAGCTCAAGCTAATTTGGATTAATTCTGCTTGGTCATTCTCCATCTAACAGCTATTGTTCATCACTGCTTAGGTAACTCACACTCCTGGCAACAGTCAAATGTGACAGCCTACCCTTTTCATTTACATTAATTTTTGAAAGCCCAGTTATAGGTCGTCGATTCACCTTTTGTTGTAAATAATAATGCATGTGGCTGAGAGCATGACGAATCTGGAAACCAAGATAAATGCCAACTGGCATTTTGCAGCAATGGGTTAGTTTCTCAACACGAGCACTTAATTACATTGCTCGGCACAGCTGACACATATTAATTCTTATTGATGTTCCCCTGGAAAACATTACAGGGAATTAGTGAATAAGTACAGGCACGAAAGCATCGAGCTGAAATAGCACTACTCTGTCCTATATGGTACCAGTGAGACAGTGTCTGTGACTATACCTATGCAATGGATGCAGTGGCGGAGGAAATGGTTTATACTTGTGGGAGAAGTAGTTATCCTGAGGAGCTCTGGTGTGGGCTTTCTTAGAAGCGACTGACTAGAGGCAGCTGGGAATCAGGTTGGTAAATTCCAGAAAAACACAGAGCCTGAGCTGCCACCAAATGTGTCAGATAAGAGAGGTTCCTAGTTAGCCACCTATGTTTTATTCTGTCCCAACATCCTATTTCTGTTACTGTTGTGGTCAACTCCATAAGATTTGCCTCACACACCAGGTGATAAAATCAGGAAAGCCCTGGATGCTCATGGTTGATCTCAGACTCAAAACAGAACAGTAAAAATGCAAATTTTATGATCATGTTGAGTGATAGCAGATGCAGGAGGGGATGTCTGATGGATCTGGCACCCTCCTTGCTCAAACAGCTTTTCCTGACCTTCAGGAAGAGGTGACATGTCCCATAGGCTTTCTGCCTCCCTGGGACAGGCTCCTTCATGGATTCTGCTCTGTTTTTATGTGAATGAAATCAAGATCTGTGGGTTCTTCATCTTTTTGAGATGTCACTGTCGTCTTGGTTATTTAGCCTAGGAGCAAAAAAAAAAAAACCAATTCATTCAATTTCATTTATAAGCATAGAGACCAGCCTGGAACCACACTGTCGGCTGTCAATATTTGACTCAGATTTGTGATGCAGTGAAGTTGCAGGACACAGGAATTCTTGGCTTGCTAAAAAATCCCAAAATGTTAAATATCCTTGACAAAAAGAGCCACTTCTCTGGCTCAATGGAAAGGCTTCAGAGACCACCCTGCATTTGGCAGACACACCCAGAATTTGAGGACTGCAGAATTAAGTTACATCCATCTCTGTCCTGTGGAGAAGAATTGATTTATCTTGAATTGTGCTTTTAGAAAGAGCTCTTTAAAACCCATGTGGAAATCTATGATCCCATTTTGCTCTTCAGAGAGCTGCTTGATAATAAAAGAAAAATAAATGAATAATTGGTATTATACTAAGCTGTAATTTCAAACAGCACAAAGAGAATCCATCAAGAAGAGCTCTCATGAGTTTTTTTAAGGCAGGTTTTACTTTTAGTTGTAATCTCCTCCCATTACAAAACACAACAATTTAATTAATGTAGACCTAGATACAAAAAAAAAGTGTATTTTGAGGAAGAGACAGATTCAGGTATCGGTGAAAATCTGTCCCAGCTCCTTTAGTTATAGTGTAGTGGAGACAGGAAGTTTTGCTGACTTACCATGCAACGCAGCGCTTTGTTGTGCATTCATCCTGCAGTTACTGTGCTTCATCACTAGCGAGCAGCAGCTTGATATTCCTTCGTACTAAATAGCAGTCTTCTGAAAGATGTACCCTACAGAGAAACCATAAAAGAGCTCGTGGTGTGGCACTCCGCCTGCCAATCACTTTGCTATCCCTCTTTGCTGCCTATTTGTGTCGCATTATTTGGCCTGTGTCCGATCACGTCTTTGCAATGGGGTGATCAAAAATTAATATTATGGTGTTTTGGAAAGAACAGTGCAGAGCACAGAAAGTCTATGAAGGGCCCATAAAGTGGTCTTCAATCAGACCTGAAGATGGTGAAATTTATTTGAATGCATGGATTTTTCTGGAGAAAAGGAGGCTCAGGGCAGACCTTATGACTTTATACAGTTACCTTAAAGGAGGCTATAGCGAGATGGGGATGGGTCTCTTCTCCCGAGCACCAACTGATAAGACAAGAGGAAATGGCCTCAAGTTGCGCCAGGGGAGGTTTAGGTTGGATGTTAGGAAAAATTTCTTCACTGAAAGGGTTGTGAAGTATTGGAACAGGCTGCCCAGGGAAGTGGTTGAGTCACCATCCATGGAGGTCTTCAAAAAATGTATTGATGCAGAGCTTAGTGACATGGTTTAACAGTTTAATGGTGGACTTGGCAGTGCTAGGTTAGAGGTTGGACTGGATGATCTTGGAGGTCTTTTCCAGCCTAAATGATTCTGTGATTCTATGATACTCAGGAGTAGAATTTCATGGTTAACTGGGCATGAGAAACAATTTTTGGAACAATCCTATGGTGGGTAAAGACCAGAGAAATCAACCTAATCCAGATTTGTGTAGGCCATGGAATATGTTTTATTTGCTCAATTAAAATGTTAGTGTTAGGGATTTAATAAACAGATTATCAGCTTTATTTTGACTCACATTCTCTGCAAAGCACATTAAGATTATTTTTTTCACCAAGCGGAATTTCATTATTAAAAATTGGAAAAAAAAAAATCAGAACAAGCAGCACAGAGAGGAAGGGGAGAAAAAATATAAAATATAAAAATATCTCCTCCTCTCTTGCTCACCAGGACTTAACAGTAATAAACTCATGTAATCCCATTTTCTGGTGGAAAAATAAAGTCTGCTTGTTTCTACTGTGTTTTGCTGGCCAGGCAAAGTCTGGCCAAACACGTGAGGAGGTGATGAGCAGCCATCAATCACACAAGCACTTCTGGAAACGTCGCTAACGAGGTGGTCCCAGAGGATAACTAAGCATGTTGTCTCTGAATGGTGAGTCCGAAAGACAGTGCTGCTCAGCGACTAAAATTTAGGGCCACTGTATTCATAGCTGCTTCAAAACTCTTCTTGTATGTTGTTCAAATTCTTAAATTCAGCAGGAGAACGAGGAGTATCTGCACAGAGCTGCAATGTGAAGCTTTAAGACCTCATAGTGCTGGGGCATGTGTGTAAATGCACCAAATGATCAATCTCCAACCTGCATTTGTAACCGCTTGTACATGGGTCTTTCAGTGCGGTGAAAGTTGGAAACTGTTCATTCGTATGTAACTTATTTTTCTTCTGAACATCTGTCAGCATGCAAAAAAAATAAAAGGAAAAAAGTGAATAATGGGCAAATTTATTTTCTTTGTTATACATGTGTAGATCATGTGCTCACATGGAGGGTATAAAAATACTCCAGTCATTCAAGTTCCCTATAAGTCAAAGGAATACAAAAATAAACTTAGAAATAAGATAATGAATGTGTAAACTTAGCCAGAACGATTCAAATTATAGCTCTGACATGAGAAGTTTTCTTTTAATCTTTGAGGAACTTTGAAACACAGAAGGATATTTAATTTGGAGATAAAAATTATTTTTGCCTGGACCACACATAAACAGTGATATCCATGCAGGGAATATTCAAGATACATTTCCATTCGTTTTTCTCCAGTTATTCCCCATAATTATATCCTGCCTGGTTTTAGCACTCTACCAACTCAGTCATTAAGACTTCTTCCCCAAAGTTTAGGGTCCAGCTACCTGACTTTCAATATCCTGACTTCCTACTTGTTTCGCCTGTTTGGCTCCAAGCAGTAGCATCTTGACTTCTCCATCCCTCAGCATTGTTTGTGCAACTGGGCAAAAAACTCTTGTGCTTGAGCCAATCCTCTGCTTTTCTTGATCCTATTTTCATCCTGCTTTTCTGGACCTTATTCGGTTGTCAAATGCCTTTTATTTTATAATACTCCATATTAAGCAACAATATGTGACTGGTTCTGCTATCTCAGCGAAGCAATGGCCCTTTACTCCCCTTTCATGTTTTTGAACCGGCTCAAGGGATTTCACAAAGCCCTTGAGGCATTTTCTTCAGCTGCTTCAAGCAACCCTGTTTAAGAACCATTGTTTCACAGTTCTGTCACTGCACTGAACATCTGCCCTCATTTTTGTGTTGCCAAAAGTTTCACTCATTCTAGGAAACAGACGTAATCATTTACTGAAGCTTTCAAAAGTGTTCAAAATATAATGAACAGGACTAGCACCCTGTTTTTGTCCTGTAAAGGAGGACTCATTTCCAGAGCCCTTGCTGGCATTTCACTCTTCTGTGTCTGCTGGACTTGTGCCCCTGTCCCACAAGTGACATACCCACAGGCAAACAACTTCCATGGAAATCTCCAACACTTTGAATTTCCTTGCAGCATGATTTATTAGTTGTAGAAGTCCAGACTGGGAAAGTTGTAGCTGATTTTGAGGATTTATCGGAATGTTTGGTAGAGACTGGTCCAATCAGTTTTATTTTTGTCAGATCTTTCCAGGAAACAGAAATCTTTCAAAAAATGCTTTCCGGGAAATTTCTTCCTTTCTTTCTTTATTTTTTTTTTCCCTCAATTGATTTACTTAGGGAATTTCTAGTCCTGCTGGTAATACACTTTTTTTGACTCCCACGAGTCCATGCATTATTTGTTCCAGCTTGGTTCAGCAGGAGTATCAGATCCCAATTTCTTTCCTTAGAAGCTCTGCTGCTACTAGTAGCAGCACTGCTTTGTCTTTATTATCTGCTTTTCAGAGCTCAGCACAATGGTTTCTATCAGAGAGAAAATCAGTGAGAGAAATCTAGTATATTCTTTACTGAAATTGCCATTACAGGAGAGAAGCAGGAGAGCCAGAGTGCGGGCATAGCCAGAGGCGGGGGGGAACAGAGATAACTTGACCATCATACAATGATCACTGGCTCTTCTGACTCACTTTTCTCCTTTGACAGTGATGCTAATAAACCTCATGTAGAACATGGATTACCCACTTAGCTCTGTCTTTCCTGACTCCTGAGTGAAATGAAAGCCTCAGCCGCAATCCTTTCTGGTTTGCCATTAATTTCTTATAATTCGGTGGTAGCTATCAAGAAGAAATTAGGAAACATGATAATTTTTCAAAGGTAGACAGATTTAATGGGGCATGTGACCTCTCTCAAGACAACAGCTTTAACACTTGAATTCCTGGTAAATAACAGTTTAACTAGAAAATTTTAGAGGCTTCAGATTTTTTTCTTCCAGAAGCAATCACGTGCTCAACACGGTACATCACTGCATTTTCCCTTTTTCATGAAAAGCTGACAGGCAGGTGAATGGCTTTAGATCCTTTCTGAGCAGTATATACTGTAAATGCCAATATGTTTTGAATGGTACCATGATCCTGTGGACATTTAACATACAACAGCAATGCAGCCGCAATCAGTAACTGAGGCTCAGGACTGGAGCCTTTCTATAAAATCCTCCTGCTGCATTCTGTCTGTCCCACAGGGAAACTGCTTTGTGACTAACTGTATGGTTGTACAAAACATCATCTTTCATATATTCCTGATAGTTTTTGGACAAATGGACAAAATACAGTCACTTGGATGTCTTTCACTTCGTGCTTCTTCCTACATTTTGAAATGGAGTCACATTACATTACACTGGAAAACTGAAATGAACAGCCACATCAGTGCTTCTGCTGTGCTGCGAAACTAGTTAACAGCATTTTGCTGGCAGCAAATCTAAGTATTGGTGGCTGAAAATTTCTATTGATATGATCTCTGTTAGCCCATTAAATCTTAATATGAAAAAAAAAAAGGACACTTTTAAATATACACACATAAACCAGAATAATTTGGATGGAGAATTACAGCACTTCATGCACATACAGACCATAGGAATTCAAATGAAGCTGATACATATCATGGCGTTCAGCATTGTCTAATAGGCAGAAATAGGGATAGACGCAGAAAAAAGCTTTTCAGGAGACTTGTGAAAATGCTGAGAGAAGCGCAGCACCGGGCGCTGGGCACGCGAGGTCTCCGTGCCTGGCGGGAGGAAGAAGCGGTCCCACCAGGCCTCGCTGGCCTCCGGCTCTGCCCGGCCGCGGGGAGGCCGCCACCGCCGGCCAGCGAACGCAGCCGGCTGGGGGAGATGCCCCCGGCCCAGCAGTGCCCAACGAGCCAGCCAGGAGTGCTGCTGGAAACCCGGGCGGGGAAAGAGGGGGCAACTGGGCAGAACTGGTCTGGCTGGAAAGGGACAGGCACCAGCTCTGTCAGGTCCACCAGGGAGCCATCGGTAACGCAGGTATTAAAAAAATGAGCCCCATCGTGCCAAATGGTGCATTACTACAGCCATCAGGCTGCGTCTTGTCGCTTACTGAGATGTCAGTCATGGCAAAGCCTTGCCTCAACACTTTCTAGACAGTTGAGCCCTCGTCCATCATATTTTCTCCCTCTGTTCCTTTGAGGAGGGGGAGTGAGAGTGGTTGTGGTGGAGCTCCGCTGCTCAGCTGGGTAAAACCACCACACACATACAATAAGACTTTTCTTAGTCTGTTTTCCCATCTGTAAGACCAGGATGTAGCTATTTCCTCATAGAAGTTTCATAGCAGGATAAATAGTTATGAAGAGCTTGGAAGAGATCAGACAGAAAGCATCACTGGAGGGTAAAATCTCGTAACTCTTTCTTTGGCCTCAATAGTGCACTGCACGCCTACAGGCAATAGTGTTTGTAAAATTATCCATGCCCGTCCTCAGTCCTGCCGTCTGGGAGACTCCAGAAAGTGGCGAGATGGCTTCATTGATCTGCAGTGATTCTCCAAAGCTCATTTAGCCTCAAGGTTTCACTGCATCTCCCTGGAGAAAAGCCTTAATTAAAAACTTCTGTCAGCTATGCTTTTTAATCATACCTATTGCTTTATAGATTTTTTTCTACTATTTTATCCTTTCCATTTTTTGGCAGACTGCATTTTAAATCAGTAAGACACGTTCCAGCATGTTTCCTAGGCTGGAAGAATTTAAATATCAATTAAAAAAACCATAGATGTCAACTAGGATGAATTTCTTCCTACTAATTTAAAAATCATTGCTTTTGCAACTTCAGGTTAAAGCTTATAATCATCTCATTTAAAGATGCCTGTGCTGGTGAGAAACTTTTCTGAATTCCACAGAACTGCACACAAGCAAAAACCAAAATGCAGTGATCTGATTTTGCACTCGGTTATGCAGGTATGTAACTTCAGTTACGCGAACCTTTCCATTGACTTGATGGAGAGCAGCTATGCTTAGCTTTAAACCTGTAATTGAGTGCTGGAGCATTAGGGGACAAAGACATGATTTTATTGGACAGTTTTCTTCCAGTTGCATAAAATCCAAATAAAATCACTTCTTCTTTAAAAAGGAAACGATGACTTTCTATATTAATGCCGCTTTGAGCTTTGAAAAATACTTAAATTGGCCAACGTTGGAAGTTCTGATTCTCAAACATCTGCTCAGGAGCCTAAAAACACATTCTCAAAAACTCCAAATGGCAAATGCTGCTTACACCAACGAACCAACCCTGCTCAGGTAGAGTCAAACCTCTCACCTTTCCTAAGCTCAGTATGTCAGGTGCTAAAGGCAGCCCTGAGATAAGACACTAAGCCGTGGCTGCATTTTTCAATAAAACCCAGCATTTTAAAAATTCTGGAAGTGTTGGAGAGGAGCTTCAGGAACTTGTACATTTAGGAAACCGATTCAAGAAATCACTAAAGAAACATTTTTTTTACCACAGACTTGCAATGCAAAGAAAACAACTTGTAAGATGTTAAGAATACTGCCTAAGTTGCATTAAAAAAATTGATTTCTGTAAATGACCGTTTTATCAGCTGTCCATCATACTGACAGCAGCAATGACAGAAGGAGCTTGGCTTGCACGTAGCCTCCTATGTTTGGAGAAAAGAATGAGCAGGGTGGTAAGGCAAATTTTGGATAATGCTTGTTCGTGTAGGTAATAAAATCAAAATAGTGTCCACCTGCATCTTTATTCAGTTAATTACATTTCATTTGTGAGGCGCGAAAGTGATTTTAGGGAAAAAACAAACAAACAAATGAACTATAAAACAGTTTCAGGGTTTTTATTCCACTGTACAGAAAGAGCTTTCTATTGTCATCATTGTTTCAGACAGCTTATTTGAGAAACTGTTCTGCAGAGTGAAAACCGACGTGATTCCTAACAGACATAATAGCTCCTAAGCATTTCCAGCTGCCATCTTCTGCCAAGGGGCAGGGATGCTGCAGGCTCACTTGCACCTGAGGCACAGCTTGGACTAGACAGCGCGTGTCCCTGCACGACTTCTGACCAGCTCTGAAAGCACTGTTCTCGTGGCCAGACTCTTATGTGCCATCTGCACCTCGCAGCTCTCCTTTGCACGTAGGTTCCCTCCAGCTAACTGCGCTGCTCAGTGACACGTGCTGCCCTGCCTTGGGACTTAGTATTCCCCCACGTTCAGTTCTGTTCTGCTGTAATTCTGTGATTTCTTTCAAGTGTTTTTAAAAAAAGTTTGTTTAGCCTTTTGCATTTTATCTATTCTTCTAGTCAAATAATGCCTGTTGAGAACATCATATTTTGCCTACTCATTTATTAATCAGTTGTCATACTGGGAAATATTATTTGTGTCATTTCTCCCATAACGTTACTGAGGCATTTCATTTCTTAATACTTTTAAGATCCCCTGCATTATCTGCAGTCATCTCTCTCTAATCTCTCAACAAAATCAGTCACAGACCCTGAACCACGACTCACTTCCACACCTGTACTACCTTCTCAGTAAATTTTTCTTAACTTATACATGACATCACCTCAGAGGTGGTGCTATGAATGAAACGTGAAGTCACTGCTTAACTTCATGGAAGTTTATATATAAGCCTTGTTCTTCATGTTTAGCTTCATACATGCCCATGCGTGCGTGAGTAGACATACAGAATAAAGTCTGATTATTCATCAGGATGAAGCTAAGCAACTTGTATGGTGAGACGGTAAGTTTCTTCCTTGTAATTCTCTCCAGATATAAAAGACTTGGCGGTATAAAATCTTCTCTTAGCCACGTAGTGGCCCCCTTCGACTTTACATTCCTTCTCACAGGATGCTTCATGCGTTCCCGCACACCCTTTGTTTTTCATGGCTGCTTAGTAAAGCAGTGGTTGTAGATCTTTTCTGTGTTTTAACTCTTTCCAGTTAAAATTGCAAAGGCCTTTACACAGGAATTCCACACCTGAAATTCAGTTTTTGGTATGAAGAAGCATTCTCTTCTGAGGCTGAAGGACCAGTTAATTTCGGTATTAAAGTACTTGCTGCAGCGAAACACCATCTTATTGCTACCAGGTCAGGTGCACAACACACACTCTTAGCTTTACTTCTGTATGCCACAACTAGATGTGACAGTCCTCAGCAGTGTTCAGTGGGAGTGTATTAGAACAGTGCAGGTAGGTAAGGCAGGAACCCTCTGTACCGAGCAGAAATGGCTTGGTGTCCCCTCTCTGCATACTGCATGTCAGCCAGGCTTGCTGATGTCAAAAGGAAGCAGGGGACAGGTGCGAGCTGGCTGCTTTGCCTAAGGACTTCTGAACGCGTCTCTGCAAAACCTTTGCTCAAAGTATGGCAGATAGATGAAAACACCACACGGAAAGACACAACTAAATCCTACACTACTGCTTGCACGAGTGGGGGGTTGTGCACGAGGGTATTAACCCAGAAGTGCATTTTCCCTTACTTCTGCAAATGTGGAGGGAGGCTGGGAAGACAGCGGAGTGCTATCGAGTGTTACAGCGTGCCGCCAGTACAGTATTCACGCCCTCGCAGCGGGGATGAAAAGGAGAAAGAGGTGGACAGAAGGAAGATCACAGTTCACCACTGCCAAATCAAAGCAAAGCTCGCTAACTCTGAAATGTGCAAGCTGGGAAAGAGTTCTTGGAACTTAATCCTAAACTCACAGTTTTGTTCTTGCGTGAAGCTAACTACAGGAGAGGAAATGAAGCGTCTTGCAGGAAAGTTTGTACAAGGTCTGAGCTGGGACAAAAGAAAAAAAGGCACCAATCTGGAGCCAAATCAGAATGTTCAATAAAGTTTTCCAATATATGAAGCACAAGAAAAGCAGTCTGGAAACCATTTAATGCTGCACCTGGCAGGTACAATAAAACTCACTGATTTCCGTTCCGCAAAGGGGGAAGCAGTCCCTATTTGGTGACTAGCATACTGGATTATTTTTGCACACAAAAATCAATTCAAATGTGGAAATGAACCTGAGTATAGGAAAGCAAGCCAATACTGTCAGCATAGAACAAATGATGCAGCGGTGGCAATAACGCAGCCTTTTCAGGAGAAAAGATGTTTATGAAAAATGTCATTTCTTATTTCAGTAAAGGTAAGGTAGAATGCAGGAAGACTGTGTGATCTTCCCAGCTCTGAATTACATATTCACACATTTTTAAAGTTCCAGAAACACTTTATTTAAAAATGGAGTTGTAAATGCATATAACAAAATAACATACATAATAAATGTAACAAAAATAAATAAGGAGAACATGTTCATATAAAATAAGAACATAGTAATGCAAAATGCTTATTACAGAACATAAAGGTATAAACGCCTGAAAGAACACAAACAGAATCTTGCATGAAGAGCCTGCACCTTTAATCCTTCCTAGCCATCTCCTACTTTCCATTTGAGTCTGCAGAAAAATTATGTTCCCAAGCATCAAACAAAAGAAGGAATTATGGTGATGGTTTGGTACACTCTGTTTTCAGTACTTAGCTCTAGTTTCAATTTGTTTTTGCCCTTCTGCACCTTCTAAAACTTTTCTTGTAGCCTCTGTAAACTAGTGTAGTTCAGGCTTCCACAGTTGGCTGGAGTAGAGCATATTGAGTCATACATGAAGGCTGTTTGAAGTTTTCTTTTTTTTTTTTTCAAGAAAATATGAAATCCATTATACAACAGATTAGTGGTTTTGTTTTTACATCTCTACAAAAAAAGTTTTTGCGTTTTTATTAACTGGTCCAACTTTTACTGATTTCTGAAAGCCTGTACAATTTAAAAGTGTACAGAAAGTAGGTTTTTTTTTAAACAAATGTCATATAGGATTATTGCTGAAATATTAAAGACCATTTCATAAAAGCTGCAAAACGGTATCTTTAACCTTAATATATAGAGACTGATGCAAACATAGGAAAATTCCAGTCTATTAGTTACATTTAACAGAAATAACATTCCTCCAAATTACAGTGTTCTGGAAATACAAAGTAATTGACTTTTATTTTTATTATTATTTCCAAATGTTAAGTTACTGGGACAACTTATAAGGAAAATAGGCTTATATAGGAAACTTTAAATAGACTTGCTTTTCAGTGGTATGAGCAAAATGTCTATGTTAGCAGTCTTCTTCCAGAATCCTTTTAAATATGTAAGACAGAGACAGCTTTACTAGCAAGACTACAGGAAAATATACAGAAGCAAATTAAAATCATTTGCTTGGGAGTGCATCTACTGATCAAGCAAATTATGACAACTCTATTTCCAAGTCCCTAAAGAAAATTTTACATCTCATGATCATTCCAAGGAACAGTAATTTCTTTTGTAAGCTTATGTTGCATTTGAATTGGTGAGAGCCCATTTGCCTCGGTATGCTTTAAAATGTCCCACATTGCTGTATGTTTGTTTCCTAGTTTCAACAAGCATTTGGACAGAAATGAGATATGAAATACTTCTACTTTTATCAACACGAAAAAGACATTTGAAGAAGATCAAAAAGTGCCAAATAGTTCATTCAGAAAGTGGAATAAAACACTGCAATGTTAATGCAAGTACAGTATTATCAGTTTTCTATGTACACCAAAACACTGTTTGCTGTTTAATGATATTGATATGTTCACCTACCACTCCCAGCAAATCTTAGTGCAAACATAATATGTGAACTCTGTAAACCCCAAGACAATTTACGCAGCAACAAGGTTATATAAATCACAGAACTGTTTGAGATTCTCAGCACACAAGAATGAATGCTTTCTGAAATCTGTCTTACCTTTTGCAGTAATGTGTCATTATAGTCAAAGATAATGTTTCCTATATAAATCATCTAATTCAGAATCAAATGTAACTGTTCAACAGTTCTGTACAAACTTTAGAGGAGGAAGTCCATTAAGTAGAGCAGCTTGGCAAAGAGATTTGGGGTTTCAGTAACATTAAATGTTAGACTGCTCGCATGGCTTTTAAAAAGAAATAAATCTGTTAAGGGAAAACTGCTGATATAATAATTCTTTTGCAAAGCACACAACCACAAAGGGCAAACCTGCCACAATCTGCTTTCCTACACTGGTATCTACGCATGTCTTTATGATTTGAAAAGGATTTGTGTGACAATCAAAGCATCACAGTTAAAGAAAACTGGTTTAATAAAACAACTGCTGTTTGACCAAGCCTTTTTTCTTTTTAATTATAAAACCAGTATTATAATCTTTCCATTATTTCAAAACATTCCACATGAACGGTATTTGTATTAACACTGAGATGTCATTCACGCAGAGCTGCATCTTCCTCTTCACCATCTGGGTTAAACCTATTGAAATGTATGCTGAAATCCGACTCAGATTCCGCTGTCTCAAATTCAGCTGCAACAGGGACGGCAGCGGGTCGAAGAGCCCGTGCTTCAGGCTGGCAGTTTGGCTGCACTTGAGGACGGGTGCTTTGGGAAACGGGGCTGGACTTCTGCTTCGGCTGAGCTGGTAGGATGGGGCTGGCAAATCCCAAGTTGCTCAGAGCATCCAAGGTACCATCAGGGTCAATCATAGCATTAATTGCTAAGCAATCAAGAGAAGATGAAAGGGATAGGGGAGAAAGCATAAAAAATATTATTTTCTGCACTGATAAAAATAGCTTATATCTCCTTACTTTTTATTCTGTTCGCATATTAACACCTCTGTCTAAAGTAAAAGCCTACAAATGATCCTAACAGAATAAATAACTGAGATCTTCTCTTTCAACTATGCAGAATCTAATGGGAGGAGATTCAAAATCCTATTCTAACACTTCTATTTTTATGACGACAGACAAGAACTTTCATGTATGTTGACAATTACAATGCAATGGTATATACAACATATAAGTAGCTGATGCATACGTTTAATGCATGTACATTTATTAAGACTTCACATGAAAGGAAATCGCACAAACTAAACCCTGCCTGATGTGGGGGCAGAAAGAGATGACAGTCTATAACTAGCTCATGGGGACTGGAAAGAAAGATGGGATTTTTAGTCATGCTTAAGGGGCTGTTTCTCTAATATCAGAATTGCATTATGCTGCATTCCCCCCGTGCCCAAGTATCCACAGCTGCTAATTCCACAGTTTAATGAAATTTGTACAGAAAAGCCATCATTTATCCTTTTTATACATAACGATGGATTTATTGTCTCTCTCCCTCCAGACAGTGAGGGCAAACTGAAAGCACCCAGTACAAGTGCTGGACTATCAACCTATTTGTCATATTTAACAGAACCTCTCTGTTCTATTTCCAAAACTAAATTCACATACATTCAAACACCACTGCATACACAAGGAAATTTGGTCTCTTTCTCTGGGCCTTATTTCTTTGTTATGTAATCTAAATGTAACGTAATTTGTAACAAATCAACATTTTCTTATTATATCTGAGCATGAAACAAATACTAATTTGTCGATAAAAGTGGCTAATGATCCCCCCCGAAATATTCTTTTTTAAAACATATGTTAATGAAGGATTAAATCTGAATTAAAAAAAAAAAAAGGAAATTTAAAACAAAGATGATACAATTATGATTACATATGAACATGGACCATTAATTCATTTGAACCCGCCAAGTTAAACAATAAACTAAGTATAAACAACACGCAAACGTAAGTTCTTTTTAGAATTGGAATAGTTCAGGTGGAAGGGGCCTACAAAGATCATTGAGTCCAGCTGCCTGACCAGTTCAGGGCTAACCAAAAGTTACAGCGTGTTATTGAGGGCATTGCCCAAATGCCTCTTGAACACTTACAGCCATGGGGCATTAACCACCTCTCCAGGAAGCCTGTTCCAGTGTTTGACCACGCTCATGGTAAACGAATTTTTCATAATATCCAGTCTGAACCTCCCCTGGCACTGTTTTGTGCCGTTCCCTCGTGTCCTATCGTTGGTTACAGCAACAAGAGATCAGTGCCTCCCTTTTAAAATATACTCAGTTTTGAAGTTGATTTTGAGAACTGGAATATATGTCTAAATAGCACACTTTGTCTATGCCCCCACCCCCACGTAAGCCTTTGCATATGAAAAGCAAAGAAGTAACTGTTCTATTTCGTAAGTCTGTGGATTCCACAATTACAGAGAATGCTGAGAACAGATCTAGTAGTGTGAAGGAAAGATGTCAAAAACTAATCCTAACTTCTCATTTTATGGTGTCAGATAAAGGTGTTTTGTTTGTTTATTTTGAGATTTCCTATAGATTATGGACCCAGTACATTCCTTATACTGAATTGTTCTATACATGAGGGTATTACTGATGTACAAAGACTATTTTATAAAGCCTAATCTCAGTAGGATTTGCTATCACCCACACTTCAAAATTTGCCCACAAAAATATTTCTATTAAGAAAGTTTCACAAGTGATTCTTTGGGGATTCTCTGGACTATTTCATTTTAAGTTGAGCCTTTTCTCATTCACATAAAAAGATATCACTATTTTGTTTTAATATAATTCAGTGATGTTTCTTTACCAGATGTGCCAGTAATTATATGGTATTAATATATGTAACATGCTGTGATCATATTTTAATAAGACGTGACATTTTTGTTTCATGCTATACATATATATATATATATAAAAGAAATTGGAAGCTGAGAACAATTACAGAGAAAAGTGAAAAAGGATCCGTACCTTGCAGCTGTTTCTCAACTCGTTTCAGTTCCTGTAAGATTGATGATATTTCCTAGGAAAGAACCAAATATTCAAATGCTCAAGGACGTGTTTCATTAAGGAAAAAGACACTCAAACTGTGTATCAGTAGCAAATAACTCCTCTCTCCAAATTTTGCAATATGGTATTTGTGTTTTCCCTCCTTGTACCAAGACGACCCTTGTTGGGTGGAGGTGGGCCATTTACACCGTGGGTCCCTGGTGCTTTAGGGTGGACCACCACGGCCCTCACCTTTTTCAGATGTGAGTCAGAATAGCCAGTAAGATGATTGCGTTGGGATCTTGTCTTCAACCAGTGGGTCCTGTGCCTGTGAGGGCCTACACTGTACCAGCGCTGGTTCCTCAGAACTCATTTGCCTTACAGTGCCTCTGCACTGCTTCCTCATACAGAGGTAGCCACAGCAACGCAGTCAGAAACACAATGATCATTAAATGTACCACATTTTAGATTATAAATATGTAAATCCTGCAGTTGAAGGATCCTGCACCGAAGAATACTGGTAATCTGACTGCTGAGGAGAGCTATCAGTGGTCTTGATAAGCAGAGAATTTTCAAAGGTGCTCAGTTTCAGAAACCCACTGAAGGACTTCTGCACTAACTAATTTGACATGTGGATTTTTGTGGGTGGTCATGAAATTGCATCTTGGATTTTACAAAACTATTATCTTTAAGCATATTCAACATCTGAGCTGGACATAAATGTCCCAAGGTCAAAGCAAACATCTGCTACAATTGTCCTCTGTTAACTTTTCATAACATTTCATGGTTTGAAAACAAAACAAAATAAAAAAACCCTCTGCTTTAGCACAGGCTTGAATACTTTATTGCTCTGAAAATTAAGCAGAATCTTAAAAATGAGTGCATAGACCAAAAAACACACACTTTCAAACACATGAGATACTTTAAAGCATTGCAGAAAAAAAAAAAAGAGAAATTTGTAAATTGCTGAACTTAGGAACAAATTTACAACAAATCTTTGTCTTTTTCATGAAAACCTTAAAAATTACGTTCATGGCATCTAGCATGTGGAACACTAAAATCTGACCTTATTCTGGAAATGGATAGAATAAGAGAAACTCTTTATATTATCATATTTCTGAAATTACACATTCCTTGAGTAACTTGCTTAATTAAACTTAAAAACAACTGTCAGTGCACCTATTAAATTATAATTAAATTAAATTAACTGAATTAATAATGATTGCTCCTAAAAGAAACAAACAAAAACAAACAAACAAACCATCCTGCAGAAATTACAGGCCAAGTTTTTAATACTTTCAGGAAAAATCAATCTGGATGCATATTACACTGTAAAAACTCACGATGATATAACAGAGAAGTATTAGCCAGTTCAAGACCAGAGGAACTATGTTCATCTTTTGCTTCTGTAGCAGTCCAGGATGAAAGACACAAGGAGAAGTTTCCTCTCCCATCTTTCCCTCAGAAAAGAAAGCTGTCTCCATAAATTGACTTTCCTAGCAGCACAATACTCCAGCCAGGGTAATACAGCTAAGGCTCTCCACTTGCTCTCACACATAAAGATGTTTTTCAAACCCTGTCCTCTGTGTTTAGAAGCAGAGGACAAGTGTACCAGGAAATAACACGTGTGCTCCATGCCCCTGCATGTCACACAGTCTGGTCATGAAATGGCCCTAATTAAGCAGGGGTAGAAGACTATATGATTCAACTAGCGTTGTAGTTGGTACCTTTACAGTTATCACTCCAGCACAAAATTAACATGATTAGATTTGAAGAGTGGTTTTGTTACAATATGTCTACAGATTCTTTTCATTCGCATATACCAAAACGTAACTATTTCTCTAAATACGAATAATCAGTAGGTAAAGTAGTCTTAAAATTGTAAAAACAAGTTATTTAAAAGCATCCAACGTTCAAACTGATGGTTGTTACCTTCTGTTAAATAATAGTGACCAATCGAGTCTGTACATAGTTTGTATCCTTTTAAGTTATTCTTTATCTGAGAAATTCCCCAGAACGACTACCTTAGGAGTGTTTCTTTCTAAGACAGTCTTAGTAATTATTAAAAAACAAACTAAACACACACTTTAGGTTTTTTCTTGAAATAGAACGTCTAAGTAAAACCTTTTAAAGATGTTTGCATCATCGCTAAATATAGCATGTTCTTCTGCTTATTATTTAGAAGTTAGATGAGAAAGAGGCTCATTCTATTACCCCAGAAAAGATAACTATTCATACCATGCTTGATGTTTTCACAATAGGAACTTCACTTTCTGCTCGCAACTTGTTTTCAATTTCTTCCCAGTTTCTGTCTTTGTCCTTAAATAATATTCTAGAAGAAAGAAATGCAGGAATAGTATGTTTAAAGGAGACAAAAAGTCAACAAACTAAAACTTCAAGATTAGACACTCGATCCAAGAAAGCAGCCTAGGGAGCAGTGAATAAAACCAAAATCTGAAATATTGAAAACTGACAGAATCCAACCATAAACTTTGAATTTTTAGTATGGCATACAGAGTTTCAGCAATATCATTCTTATTTACATTAAAATGGCAGTTTTGTAGCTGAATACTTGCTTATGGTGTTGAAAAATCACAGTTGATTCTTTCCTCTAGGACAACTCTTTAAAGACAACTATTTAAAAAAAATTTTTTTTTTTTTAAATCTGACTACTTTATAGAAGTCAGAGAATTCCTTGATAAATGTAGCATTTTACAACAACTGCAAAATATATGAGAAAGATTAACACTGGTAAATAATTCAACTTCTACATTGGTACTTTATATCAATTTAAAGAAAAATAAAATACTTCTGCAAATTAAAAGTACATTCCACAGAAGATAATTTTTTCTAATGCTTGAAAACTCTCAATTCACAAATTGTATACACGGTTTAGTAATACAAGTATCACTTGTGTTTAAAGAAGTTACTTCTATTATTTGTAAAATCCCAAAACATATTATGAGATTCCCAGGTGTTTTTTCGTTTGTTTATGTTTTGCTTCTCTGCTGCGATAAATAATTTTTGGTGACATTGCTATATCATTAACAAAATTTAAATCGCCTATATTTACGAAATTGAAAACAAGGAATCCGTGGATATTTAAGGTTCTGGATATTCATTTTTTTTTGTAAGTGACACACAGATGACATTAGGGAAGTATGTTCTAAATCTGCTTCTTCTTTTATCACTATAATTAGATACTAACTCTAGCTGGAAATGCAACAGCAGCAAACAACAGTATTTTAGACTTGAAAGTACAAACATAGCTGCAGTAAGACAAGGACTGCTAAGCAAACCAATTTAAAACTAAAACCTAAAAGTAGTACATTTAAAAAAAAGTTTTAGTGTTGGTAGGACTTTGAGAAAATAATTTTTTAAGGTGGAAATTCATGATACTTTGCATCTCAAAGACTTTATTTAGCAGTAAACACCACACATAGAAAAATATAGAAGTTATTGTGACACTGCTTGCTTTTTCATTTGCCTTCTTGTTCGTTAGATTAAAATATTCTATATTTCTATGTGATTAATGCCTTTGTTTATGTATATGCTGTTTTTTCAGCCTTACTCTCTTTTTAGAGATGATGTTATTACTTCTCTTCTACAATTTAAAAAATTTACATTTCAGAAGTTAATTTATTTTAAAAAAAAGGAAAAAAATGAAAACAGTAATCTAAAAAAATGTTATTTCCACTATAAAGTGGATTGGCCAATTTGTTTTTGCTACAATTTTAGGAAGCTAATTTCCTTTTTGCAACACTTTTTTAAAATTCTTTATTTAACCTTCAAGGAGTCTCATCTCTGTCTCCTTCACTCTTCCTCCTTCTAACCATACTCTTTATATTAAAAAAACATACTTATAAATGCCTGCCTTCTTCTGCTCTTGCCTTTTCCAATCTTACTGCGGCAAATCTGCCCAACCTTTCTTATATGGTTGTGCTCGGTCCCTATTTTTCTTTTGTTGCACGTTGCAGGATGCACAACCAACTGCAGGGACTGGTGAGCGGTGCCTGCACTGAGCTGACTGCTTTGCCTAGATTTTGCCTGACTGAACAAGTACTCGCCTGCTGTAAGGCAAGCCGATAATACTGCATTCCTATTGTACAGCACAGATAAAATCCTGTACGTCTCGTCACTGCAAAGCGTACTTACCTCTTCCCTCCATAATCACTGAAAATTCCTGTAAACTTATTACAACATATAAAGACAGAAAAGCAAACAAACTGCATGTCTGCTTCCTGAGAAGCGACCACAGTAATTCGTTAGCAAAGAACTGGTTATAGGATACCCAGCAAGAGTGCTACAGAATTTTTAATTATAATGTCATTTTGTGTACGCTAGTGGGTAAGAACCTAATTGATCTCACTTTCTTCTTATCCTGAAGAAAAATACAAATACACAGAGGGTTTGGTGAAAGGAAAGAATCGGGCACTTGAATCTGATTCAAACCAAACACTACACTAGGACCTGGAAACAAAAAACAAAAACAAAAAACCAAAACAGCTTAGCCACCTCTGAGAGAATTTAGCCACAGAATACAGCATCAAAAGCTTCTCAATCCTATTTCTTAACATAAGCTAGGAATGATGACAGAACTCAGTAGAACTCTGAACATTATCCATAAATCAGAAAACAGAAATGGCAGCTCTAATGAAATAGGGAAGAAACTAGTTAAGCAAAAAGATATACATTTCCTTTTCTCCTCAGATTAATTTATTTTCATGATTGATTTCCGCTCTTTTTAATTTCTGATAGATCTTCTTGTCAAGAATGACTGAACATATTTATGATCATAATATTTTAGCCAAAGTGAAACCGATCTTTTTAGTAAAGCTAGCTATTGCAACTAAAATATTACAGGAAGAAGAGTGTTCACATTTACAGAAAGCATGTCTTTGTCCCTTTTGACTCAGATAGGAGGGATGTAATTTTTTAGTTTGTATGGTAGAATTTGTAATGCCTTATATATTGTAATTGCCTTATACTGTATGCTCTTGTGAGAGAAGCCTACATTGGTGAACAATGAAATCTGAGGGAGGACTTTTAAAACACAGTCAAGCTTACTGGTGCCTCTCAAACTTTCTCATCTCCTTTAAGGTCAAGTACTCTGGAAGAATACACAACTGCTAGCTTGACAAATGCTGACTGATTGTCATTGTATCTGTTCTGGGCAGAAGTTGTAACTGGCTTAGCTCCAGTGAAACAAATAGAAGTATAGCAGTCTGTTAAACTTATTACAGAATTTACCTTAGCTTTGTTTTATGTACATAGCTCCTTGCTCCCTTATATGTTCTCTAAAAAATAATTCTAAAACTATTGTGTTTTTCTAATTCAAAATACCAATGACATTATGAATATCATCATATTATTCAAATCCATTCTAAGTAGCAGGAAAAGGAAGCTTTGATCACAACTCTGCGGAATATGCTGAAGATATCAATGAAAGTTCTCCAATATATTTTTATGGAAATATGTAATGCCACTCTCTTTAAATGTATATAGAATGTCTATATGTATGCTTATATCTATAATATCCTACAAGATCATATCATTATTATAATGTAATATGACATAATCATTAAGCTCAAAAAAACTTAGCAGAAAAAATATAAGACAATGTTATCGTTACCCGTTTTTCTCAGAATGCATTTGCATACATAAATTTATTTTAATTCGCTGAACTCACAGTTTTTTGTTAAATAGACTACAACTGTGCTGGCAAAATATTTACAGATCATAAACTTCAAACCATCAGAAAAATCAGCACGACAAAAAGAGTAGAGCATCTACTATCTACTGCTTTTGAGGCATTTTAAGATATGTATCATCCTACAAGCCTACCATAAAAAAGTCAGTCAAAAAGTAAGATTCTTGTTCCGATGATGCAGCTTTAAAAGGAAAAAAAAACACATTCGTAAGCAGAGTTCCTCATGGATGCCACTGTATTTCCCCAGAGAATTATGCTCAAAACAACTTAATATAATATTTTTGCAATATCTTGAATCCCTTTTAGAAAGACTTTCAAAGAATAGTCACACTTATGTACCTCTTTTCATACGTTTATTTGCTCACTTTTTGAGATCAGCTGTTAAAGGAAATGATACAGTTTACTCAAAGGTAGATTAAACTTGAATAAGTTGTGAATTTCTGCAAAATTTGTAATAAATTCTGCATAATAAAGTTGAACACTGTTAATTTGACATAGCTTTTGAGGGTAACTATATTGTAAATCTACATTTCACAAACTCATTGGTATCTGAAATTTACATAGCAAAAGATATTTATATCTTTTGCTTAAGGATATCTAAATAAATAATCTGATACATAAAATCATGTATTTGGGGAAACCAAGAAGTAAAAGGCAGTGAACAGTGTATTCCAGTACATAATAATCCTGCAGCCTGCAAATGGTAAGCTGGAAAAAGAAGTGAGACAAATGTCAGCCTTGGAACATGTTCTGAAATAGCAGAAATAACATACTCACAAATGTTACCTGTAACCACCAGTAAAAATAGAACAGACATAAAGAAAAAAAGAACAGAAATAATAAGAATGGGCTGTTTGAAAGACTTGATTCTTCAATGACACTCTTCCTAATAGAAATACTAGTACTAGAAATGGCAGCCAACCTACAGCTTTTACTGGTTTATATTGAATTTTTTTTTCTTGATTTGTATGGTCAAGTCTTTTTCAGTACTCCCATGAGAATACAACATTGAGATATGTTAGTATTTTGCCGTTTTACTAGTTACATCACCCTATGATGAATTAAATTTGTGATCTGGTCACCCATCCAAGATTTCAGTATGGGACACTTCCTAGACAAACTGATCAATTACAGACCTACTATTTTCTCATATCTAAAAAATTATACACGAAGTTCAGCCAAGTGACTTTCTCTTTTTTAATGTACACTATTTTTAAATGATTAACTGCACAAAGACATGAGGAAGGACATGTGAATTATACAACCTTGAACTTTGTATTGAGAATTTTTATTTCCTCTTATCAACCAAAGTGGTCACCAAATGGTTGTACACTCACTCATTCAAGTTAAATGCAGCTGTTATTAGAAAAACAAGTTATCATTTTTGACATGTCTGTACTTTCTGTTAGCCACTAAGACACTTTTGGCAGGAATCTAACTGTCTAAGCAGGACTTCTCAATTAAAAATAACATGTCATCAGCTGTTAGTTATCATCTCCAGAGCAAATTCTTTTTCAGAAGGATTTACTGTAACTGCTCTCCTCTTTCCAATTATTTTTCTTCCTAAAATGGTTGATCCCTACATCAGCTTGGCAAATATACAGTTCAGCAACATTTTAACCTTATCTTTTAAGAAAGAGAGTTTTATGAGACTTTTATAGAGGTAATGCAGATTTTGCACAGCATTTCCATGTTTTCTAACAGCTCTTCCGCTGGAAGTGTGATGGATATTATTCTGTCCATGCAAATTTTGCTGATATTTAACTTCATATAATGCGAAACACATACAAGCAATAATGAAAAATTATTAATTCCAAATCTTACTGAACACTACAAAAAAAAAAAAGGAAAAAAACATGACATTGCTTTTTTAAAAACATAAGATGCTACCAAATACATTTGCTCTACCTGAATTATACATGTATCCTACTAGTAAAAATGTCGATGAGAGCAGAACATTTTCAGTAATAACAATAATTTAAAATAAAACCCACCTGATCTTGCCAGCTGTTTTGTCTATGGATTGTCTTATCTTGCGAGAAAACTGGAAGACTGAGGACAACAGCAAACTATCCCCCATAACCTGCAATAAGTTTCAAATAAAATTAAACACAAACAATTCCATATATTTTCAATTATATTTTTTTTACCTTTAAAAAATCATACTTGTGTCCTAATTGGTATCCTATACAAACAATCATATTAGAACATTTTGCAAATTAAATAATACACGAAGAATTTTCTCCAGTATTAATGCTACCTGTTACAGGTAGGAACGAAAGGACAGTGCAGAATACTAAGCAGAGAGATAATTGTGAAAAATTTACACATTACCACAGACAAACTTGTTGCGTACTCACTTCATCTCTGCTCCAAGTCCTCCTTCGGGTAATTGTTGGGGGATCCATGGCATCTGGTAGCTGAGGTCTAGCATCATTAGGCCGACCATTTCCCTCTGGTGGTTTGGCATGCACTAGTGGAGGGATTTTTCTAAAATTGAGACTTTCATCAAACACTCGGTCAACCAACTGGAGAGTAAAAGAAAAATGCAGTTTATGAAACCAACTGGATACATGCAAGATGAGACTAATCCTTTTCCCTTTTGAAACAGATTATGAGAATCTTATCAAACAAAAATCATTGTTGTCTTCTGTAGTATAAAATGATGCATCGCCTATGTAACAATACCTTGTAAAAATGAATGTCTTTTTTTTTCCCCCCAAACAACAGACATACATGGCAACAGAAATTAGACTACCCACACAGAAATTTTGCTTACAGACTGGTAATACGATAGTTACCTATAAACTGGTATTGGATAATTTATTCCTTCAATTAATAGAATATATCTATGAAATTAAGTAGAGTACAATCAAATTTAGATTTTTTCCTGATTAATCATAGTGTTACAGAAACACCTATACCTGTGCTTAAAGGAGATACTGCCACCTGCAGTAGTATGTAAACACTGTACAGCATTTTTTAAAGAAGAAAATAAACAGTAGTATAAAAATCAGAATGATCTAACTGAATCTGAGCAAATGAGCACTTTACTTGCTGAAGTTTAGCCATGAGTCCATAAGAGTTAAAAAACATTTATGTGAATGTAGTTATAATTTTTTCCTGAGTATACAACTCACAGGTTTCTTGTCACTGTTTATATCTTTTTTTCCACAGAAAATGACAGTATTATACTAAACGTGGTCAACTAATGTATTAACCAAACTTTACATACACAGAAATGAATAAACACATTTCAAAAGGAGAACTATGAAGAAAAAAATGCAGTAAACATTTATAACACATTAGGGTGAATTGTAATATGGTAGAAAGTGATGATTTACGTTCAGATTAACATGTTTACCAGCATTAGAACTGTGATGGTTACTAGAACAAGTTAGTCAATATATTCAAACAACACCACACCAGAGATAGTCAAAGAAAATAAGAATTAATAGAAGCACAGGGCAAACTTATTTCAAGGCATTTTTGACAATGTTATTAGGAAAGAAAATTTGAAGTTATTGTTAGCTGATGGTGCTTAAGCATCTCAATGTTCAGAAGAAGAAACTTTAATGTTACCTGTGAAAAGAGGGGCTTTTTTGTTTTTAATAGCTAAACAAAGTATTAAATGTATACATACATGTATATATTCCTGCATACACACTAGTATCTTTAAATGCACTTAGATACTATCCAACAGTATCCAAGGCTAGACAAACAAGAAACAAATAACCATCTTGTCCTATGCTTTGTGGAAAAAAAGAGACAGACAGATAGTACGCATTTGGGTGATATTTTTTACAATCTGTGTTAACAGAATCATTTCTCTGTAGTTTATCAGAACGTAAAATAAATCATAAAAGAATGTAGAGATCATGCATACAGGTTGGGTGGAAATAACTAAAAAAGGCTATGCAAAATGCTAAAAGCAAAAGAAATAAAGAAAAGAAAGAACCTTATGCATTTCTCCATGAAGATCTCCTACCTCTTCTCTAGTGTCTATGGCAGAGCCAGGGGTGGTGGCAGCAGTGCTTACTGTGGTACTGGGGGCAGTGCCTGATGAAGTCACTGAATCTATCTCTCCTGCTACATCGTTGATTTCCCGTGCGATGAGAGCCAGATCTTGACTGATCCTAGTAATAAAGACAGTGTTACATTATCCCCTAAAAATTCTACTGGAGCAGTAGAGCCCGATCTGCAGCCTTTGAGCTTCTAAGTTCCAGGTTTTGATGGTAACTGTGCTATGAAAACTTGTATGCCCTTCTGAATAGAAAGTCTATTCATAGAACCATAAAAGCAAATTCTTAACTGAAGCTTTTAATAACATGCCTTTATAAAGGAAGACAGTAGAAGGCAATCTCAAGAGAGAGAGCATCCTTGTTTTCTTTCTAGGATTCCCAGGCAGAGATGTGTGCAACATGCACAGTTAAATCCAACAGGTGATGCACAGGAAATACTGTCAAAATACTGCACTGATGACTTATATAGATGCAGTAAATCTGAAATGCCCAGCATACCTTTAATTTATACCTCAGTTCACCTACTTGCAAAGAACTTCTTCAGGACCTCTGATTATCCCGTAGCCTCCCAACTTGCTCAGATCAAGCTGCTTACATGTCTGATATTCCAGACCCATACCCTAAATCTTCAAATTTAATCAAGACAAGCTTGCCAGTTGGAAAAACAGAACATGCTTGGGTCTGATAGCACTATACAAATACATTCAACTTCTCAGCTGAAGACTCCTGTAACTAATTACTGTTTGAAGTGCTCTGAACTGCTGCTGCCTTTCTCTGCAGTTGTTGTACAGAAGCCTTTTCCTTTCTTCTGATCTACCACGTCACAAAATAGCACTGCTCTGTATTCTGCTCAGCAGCATGAAAGCACAGGAAGGGAGCTTGCCTAGCTGCTTGTGCCCCTCCTCCTCAGGAGGCCCCAAAAGACCAATAAAACAAAAAACAACTCAAAGCAAAAACTAAGAGCCCTCCCAATAACTATGGCACCCTGAATCTCCAGCTTAGAGCAGACAGTTCAGAAGATGTAGAATTCAGAGCAGTCCAAGTGATCCCGCCTCATATTTCTGAGGGGAGCAAAGGCACAGAAGTCAGCAGTGCTGACTCTGCACCACCAGGGATGCTGTGAACAGAAGCAGCTGCCATTTAAGTGGAAGGAGTTGCATGCAACAGGGATGCACAGGATGCTGGCTGGTGCTTGTTAAGGGCGAGTTTTTTTGCCCTCACTCTTTACTTAGACAGAAAGACGTTGCTAATAATCACTTTTGAATTTCTGGGACAAATTTTGGTATGTAATGAATTGTTGTGAAGAAAATAAAAAAGAGGAAATTGCTATTGTCAGTAAACCCTCCAGAAGACAAATATCATTAAACACTAAAACCAAAAGTAGTATAAATCAACTAAGATGTAACTCTTCACAGAAATCAGCAATGCTTCAGAGTACAACAGCCACTTCAACTGAGTTCTTACCAAGCAACCAAAACTACATAAAATGGCAGATGTTTACATACAAATGAATTCAAATGAATCCTGAAAATATCATAATAAACAATTCTAACATGGATGACAAGCAATTTGTTAGACAATCATCATAGTCAAACACTAGCCATATGAACAAAATCTGGAATCAGATTCATTGTGATAGTAAGCTATAATCAGTACTCTATAATTTTCTGCACAGAAACAATATAGAGTGCTAAATCAAAAGCATTATGAGAAACAGAAATCAGCTGAGAGTTGGGCTTGATAAATTATCAAATCATTCTGCATTAACTTTCAGAAACAAAAAGTATGGCTTAAATATAAGGAGTACGTTTTGTATAATGCAGGGAAAGAGACTTAGGCTTTAGGTTCACACTATTTACTCTGTTGCAACAGTAGGTGGCCTTGCAGATTTCTACTGCTTCTTTTGCATCATGCCTAACAATTATACAAGGCAAATCAATTCAGGGACACAAAACCAAAAACAAACCTCAAGTTCCCTAACCCTCCCACCTGCCTGAGGAAATGTTATCAGATTTGCTTAGTGAGCAGGCTCTTCCCACAGCTACACAGTTGCTTCATCTAATATGAGGAAAAAGAACACTTGGCTTGGGATGGGTAGAGCATGACGTTCTTTTTCAACAGCCTGGAACTCTAACTTTTTTTACCTGTAGTGAAAGAATAGCTGTAGTGTTAGAAAAATCACAATAAAATAGGAATACTTCTAAGAAATATGTCACAGTTCTTTACTGCTGGATTACTAAAAACATTTTTACGTTTAGTCTACATCATAAACTGAGTCGATTAATTTTGTAATGATACTTTGAAACCCTTAAGCAAAATATATGTGAAGCTCATATTATTCTGAGGGTGTATATTCCCTCCAAGCCAAAATGGTTTTAGACCAAATTTCGTTATTCTGTTAGTTTTTTAAACATCTCTTTTAAATTTTCAATTTTATTAACATCTGCAAATTGCAGAGTCTGTGAAAAGTGCAAACTGGATCAGTCTTTGAAGACCATCTTAAACACAGCATGATGGTAACAGGGAAGAAATGAAACGTTTGTCATACAATCTCTATTTTCAACTACACATTTCTTTCATGAAATACTTACCTTTAAACCTCCCTGACCTGATCAGTTATTCAATTAAGACTCAGAATTCTGTAAGAGTTGAATATTTTTATAGATATGCATACACGTGTGCATATAAATATATGTATATATGCACAAATATATGTAACATATATACTTACGATGTTAAAGTAAATACGTGTCTTCATTTGTGTTCAAGAGGGCACAATATGACCTAAGCTACAATAAGGAAATCATAGCTTTGAAGTCTCTGAGTTTGATATATTTCTGATTTTAACCACATCTTTTTCATATTCTTGCATTAAATTGGTTAATAACCTGTTATTTCAGGGTGATTCTCATGACTTACCAAGTCTGCCTTAACTATTTTCCCTTTGCATACGCTACACTAGAAAAAAACAACGCTGAAAAATACTACCAAGAAGAGGGAAAAATAGACAATTACTCACACTAAGCAAAGCACAGTGGTTCACCAGCTGTAAGACCACACTGTAAGATAAATTTTAAAAAGAAAACACTTTTCTTGTTTAGGCTTCCAAATTAAGTTCTGGGAAAAGGTTCAAAACTTGAACACTGGCATCTAAGTTTTAAATAACATTTAAATACGTACACAGTTTTATTTATCTTGTGCAAGCTCTTGGAAGTTTTCATTGCCTGGGTATTGCATGATACAGGAATAATCGGTTACCAGAAAGTAGAAGTGACTGCTATTTCCATGGTTCACTTGAAGCACAGTGCTACTAGCAATAATGGGGAAATTGCTGCACTAATCTCAGGGACTCAGAAGAAATTACTTTTTGATGCATGCACATAATTTAAGTCAGAAAATATCTAACAGGAAATAATGTCCAGCTAAACTAAAAATTAAAGCAAGAACATGGTCTCTCACATTGTCAAAATCCCTTCCTCTCTGACACCTATGCACTGACCTGAAATTTTACCTCACTATCTAAGTAAAGGTAGTGCAAAATCAGATATACTTCAGCCTCAAGAAATACACCATTAGCAACCAAGAGTTCCACACAAAGTACCTCCGGAAGTCCCACTAATGCAACCAAAAGTTCATATTCTGGGATCTAGCTACCATGACTCAGAAATTATCATCACCTTCCATTAGAAAGATATGTGCAGGTAGCATGAGTGTTCTGGCAGTCTCTCATAAGAATTCAAAATTACCCATTCAGTTAGTGAATGAAAACTATGTAGAGTGATATACAAAATCCATCAGCTCACTTTCTCCCATATAGGTACCCATACAACTGCTTGGGTACAAATCTTTCTTATTTTAGTGGTGCTCCTTTAAAACCAACCTTGCTATTTCTTCTCGATGAGCAGTCCAATCACGAATGTAATCTTCCTGTTCTTTTATTCTGTGCTTGAATGTATTGCTACTTTGAGTTGTTGTCCCAGTGCTCTGCAGTCGTGTGGTTTTCAGGGCTGGAGAGGTACGTAGACGGGTATGTTTAGGGGAATTACGGTTTGATCCAAATTCATCTTCTGAGGTGGAAGCATAATCTGTAGGAAAGCGCCTCCATCTTGCACTTACTAAATTAGTTTAATTATTAAAAAAGAATTATTATTGCATCTTTTATAAGAAAAAAACAAACTTATTTCAGTAATATCACAAAAATATATTATTCATTATCAATCCCCAGATACCTCACACAAGGTTTATTTACTACATTTTAAAAAGAAAGCTACAAAAGTTGTGTTAAATAATATTGATTAATAAAACATAAAACGGATGCTCTTTGTATAATGATGAGTGAAATAAGATGTAAAAGCCAGTAATTCTACATGAGCTCAAGCAAACTGTATTAAAAAACAGGGGCCCAATCTGTTAACTTTAAGTATATAGTCAGTTTGCACTTTTTCTGCAGATCTTTTCCCCAAGTTTTGTTTAAGGTTTAAGCGATATACAAAAAACTGAAAACACATGAAGGAAAGACTGAGCTGGCAGCAAGCCTAGAATGCATGCTTACATAAGGAAAGCATAAAAATCCTACATGATACAATTTAGCATAGAAAAAATACTGTTAATACTCTGCCATAAAAATCAGCAACAAATCTACAAAAACAGCAGCCTTAGAGCAAAAAGCCTATTTTCTCGCATGTAGCACAAAGCATACACAGCCATGTTGCTGAAGACAGACTGAAGTATAACAGTACTGAAATTAAGTAGGAGGCTCTCTTTCCTCTATGAATTAGTCAAGTCTAGAAAATCTCTCTCAGATCTACTGTCCTCAAACATTCCCAGCAGGATAAGAGATCACTGAGTGTAAAGGAGTGCTTATCACTGCAACCTGCTAAAATCTTGCAGGGGATTTAATCCCCCTAAACTCACTGACATTAATGAGGCTCTATAATTACTGTGGACATTTTAAAAAGTGTGTGATCATCTCTTGGTAATCTAAAAGTAATAGCTTCAAGTAATGTATATTGGTTTTAGTATATGAAAAAGAAAAATGCAAGAATTAATAACAACTACTCCCAAACCACTAAAAAATTACAGATGAAGTATCAATATGAATGTAGGTAACAAATATTGAAAGTAATTTTTAACTGAGAATAGATCTGTGCAATGCTTTGAAAGATTATAGTGTGTATAACATGACATTGGTGTATAAGCTTACATCCTTTCCCTCATGTAAGTAATCCATTTTTAATTGCTGAAAACACATATATGCTTGCATATTTTTTTCAGGTTTAAATGTAGGCTTCAAATTGTGTCCAGTTCCACTTTTTTTTTTTTTATGCTCTAACTTTATTAAAGAAAAGTGTCTCTCCAGCTACTTACTGTATTCTTTTTAGG
The DNA here is from genome assembly GCA_013399475.1 of Chauna torquata. Lineage (NCBI taxonomy): Eukaryota > Metazoa > Chordata > Aves > Anseriformes > Anhimidae > Chauna > Chauna torquata. Next base: position 50,498 of record VXAL01018195.1, on the reverse strand, counting down.
GGTTTCAAACTTGTTTTGATTAGGGAAATAGAACATAAGCAGAAAAAGCACATTTCCCCACCAACAGCATGCAAGCAACGTGTAACTGAAGTCCAAAGAGCTTTATGAGTTGGGCCCACAGTTCATTATCTATTTTTGGTTTAAATACTTTGTCCCAGTTCAAATTAAATGCATCAAAATAAATATCAAATTTATCTTAACATCTCTCAAGTGAGGTAGTCCAGCAACTCAGCACTGTACAATGAGCATATGTAGTCATAAATTTAAAAACTAAAGATTGAATGAGAAGTG
>VXAL01018195.1:20907-43357 GCA_013399475.1 Chauna torquata | reverse complement strand
CAAAGTCCTTACAACCCAATCCAAAGTGCTGATACAGAGCATGTGTCTGTCAAGAGAACGTCTAAAAGGTAGCAATGGAATTCCTACAATGAACCATTTGTGGTTTATCAGAGAGCTGATAAGGCTAGAAAAAGCTGTCTTTTAAAAGTGTTCTTCTTAAAACTAGCATGTTGCAGGAAAACGGAAGGAGTCATTGTAGAAGCAGGGTAAGAACACAAAGGCAAAACAACATCTTTTCCTCTTACAAACAGGCGTGGCTTCTTCCCAAACATGGACAATCTTGGTTGTGATTAAACAATCTCCTGTTTGAGTGGCATCTTGGGCTAATTACTACCTTCCTGATACTCTGAATGGATACTGGGAAAGGGAGCACTTTACAAACGTGTGCCATTTCTGCAGAGGGACTATGCTGTTTTTTCCTGCTTCATTCTAATTTCAGTATCTGTGCTGCATAACATGGGCTATGATTGCTCTCATATGTAAAGGAAAGTTTTCAGAAATGTAAGAATTTGAGCCACGCGAGAAGCTCTCCTTGAAAAACTTTTTGCCAGCAGAGTATACTGGGACTGCATATATGAACCTAATGTTTTTGCGGGCAAGGGGCTACAGGGGTCTTGCCAGGGGTTACGCAAGACTACCCCTCAAGGAACACTGAGGTGTAGCTTTCAGCAGTATTGAAAAGCTCTATGCACGAAGAAAGAACTTACTGTGACTGCTTCTGTGCAGAGAGCAAAAAGAATGCTTTTAATCCAAACAAAACATATAGTGTATAAATACATAGAAGATGTATAAAAAGCATCAGAAGGAAACAGTATTACCGCTAGAGCACTTTCATCAAATGCTTAGTGGACAGGGAATGCTCTTTATGCAGGAAAATATGGCTATGCCATTAATTGTTGCAAGGAATAATTGATGCTGAATACCCCCATTTTAGAAACCAAACTTTTTTATTCCCCATAGTGATGACTGTGCTGTTCTTGCCTATTCAACAAACGTATCAGTTGTGCCATCAGAAACAACTTGCTATTGCTCTGAGACAATCATGCTCTACGAACCACTCTGAATTTGAACAATTTTGGATAGAAAATAATTACTTTTGCAAGTTCATTTGCCAGTTTTTGCAAAGTAGTATGACATACTAACAAACGTCTGCCAATACACTTTTCGGCAGGAGAGATTTAAAAACAACTTCTCTGCATTCCCTCTTGGGATCTTTCTGTCAAGGCTTGTACCTAACATCAGTTGTTCCGGGAGTATAAGGCTTCCCTCTCTGCAAAAATTCTCTAACCACTTAATTGAATATTAACAATTATACAGTTGTATATATAAAATTAGCATACTGAACTTCGCTACTTTCTGAGCTCTTTAATCTTTCTTTTTGCTTTGCGCAGTGTCACACCTTAGATGAACAAGGCAAAATGACTTGTACTTTTTTTTTGCATAACCTGTGTTAGGATACTCATTTGGGAAGAAGGAGATAGCTCTGAAATCTAATCAAGGTTTCTTAAATTGCTGGATTATTTTTCTTGGGAATTATCATTTTTTAAAATTTAAAAAAACAACAACAAAATAAAATTGGAGGTTCAATGAGAATCAATATAACTGCTATTAGTGAAGATTTACTGCTCTCAGACATACCTACCAGATCAAATCTTTTACAGATATTTTAGGCATGTAGCTCTCCTCTTGATGTATTTCAAAGTCTTTAGTAGAAGACAGGTGTGTGAAGTTTAACTACTAAGATTTCTGAAGAAAACACAGGCATCTAAGCCAACAAAACAGATTCTGTAAATTGTTCTTCGGACATACATATCAAATAGTATTTTCATTGTATCTTAGGTGCTTGAATGCTTTTTGGATTTCACCCTAAGTATTTTATAATTCTTGCAGTATGGGCATGCACTACACAGTCATTGTTTCACTTAAATCAAAGTTCTTATAATGGCAAAAGAAGTATTCATCCCTCCAAAGATGCTGGTTATTGTCCCATCTGAAACTGACAATTTAAACGAATCCAAAAAACACAAGAGATCCCCAAACCTGCTGGTTAACCACCCAAAGGATCAGTCTCATTACTCCAAGAACTATGATTTTAAGTGCCCTATAGGTATTTCTGATGCTACCAAGTAGTATAGAATTTGCTCTTGATTCCTATTATTATGTGTACATGATAAATCAAATAATTTAATTTCCCCCCTTTCCATCTCCTTTGACATTTGCTATCCCAAAGAACAGAATATGCAAAGTTCAACCTCTATGAAGGGTAGAAAAGCTACTATAGAAGCAGCAGACACTGGTAAGAATCATTCCATTGATACAGAAGTTTGCTCTACACAACATCAAAAGCAAAATTTCTTTGAAAACTACCACGAACAGTAAAATGAGACTCTGAAGTTGGAAGCTATTTTTTTGCTTACTTTATTAAATGGCCTCACCTTTTATGATTCTAAAACCATGTGAATTTACTTCAGAAAGTAACTGATAAGAAAAATAACTATTTGATGAATTTAATTCAAATTCATTTAATTAAACATGCTTACATATACTTTCATCTGCCAAATACATGCCTGAATAGAGCTTCAGTTACTAATCAATACATAAAACCAGCTTAATTTTGGAGAAATTCCCAATAACATTTCAGCTTCACTTCTTTGTCTTTTAAATGTAGTATTCAAATTATTAATTCAACATCAGAATTAAGATTCATTTCCTCTCTCTTCATTTCATTGTGCCAGAATAATACACAGAATTGAAAGCTAACTCTTTTGTGAAGAAGCTAACTGGCTTTTTTCCAGTACAGAATAAATTGTACAGATAAGATCTCTATAAAGAACACAAAGTATGTGAATTCACTTACTAGTTTTATCTAAAATCTGAGGCCAGTAAAATAAATCTACCACAAATCCACTTAGGAAATGCATACATTCATTACAATTAAGTTAAGATGTTCCAGGACAAATAGAGGGAATTTGAAAGAAAAAAAAAAATCACTATAGGATTCAAGATTGAGCAGCTCAGGCAAGGGTTCAGTTGACGTAACCCTGGCAAGGAACAGTGGTAGCCATCTACACTTACCAAGAAACCTATAATTTGGACAGAAAAATATGGATGTGACATTGCTTTTTTGCCTTTTTAAAAATTATTTCTTTATTAACATGTCATGTAGAATTGATCAATGTTTTGGAAAAATCCCTGCTGCTACACTTTTATACATGATCGAGGACCCAAGGAGGAGTGTGTGTGTAGCAGGGAACAAACAAACAAACAAATAAAAAACCAAACAAAAAAAACCCAAAAAACTAACAAACAAACAAAAACAAAACAAACAAAAAAACAAAACAGAAAAGTGAGTAAGAGACAAGCTTAATTTTCCTCTGCAGAAAACCTGACTGTTGGACAGAGTGCTGAGATCAGGTTTCCAGACTAAGCAGGGCAAGAATCACAGGATTCTAGTCTGAAAGCAATAAAGACTTGGTTTTATCCGTTGAAAATGCAATCTTCTGAGAGACTAACTTAAAGGTCAAAGATGTAGCTTGCTCTGAAATTGTAACAGACATATGGATTCTTGAAAATCTGAAGAAAGTCAGCAGCTATAACAAAAAAATAGAGAATACACATTACACTTCTGAATGTAACTTTGTGAAAAAGAAAATCAACTAAAAAGATGCTTAGGACTATAGAAAAAAAAATTTATACTACTCACCAATGTCTAATGAGGTTATAGGACATGTTCTGTAGATGGTAGCATATCTTCCAAAGTGGTGTATACAGAAAAGCATTTCTACTTCTAAAACACGTTTTTTCCCTAATTAAAACTTTTTAAAACTTTGTTGTGCATTTTGAAGTCAGCTGGAATAACAGGAAATGCTGGAACTGCAGGACAGAAGCATCTCTCTAGCAGGTAGACTGATAACTGGTTACTTCTTGATCATCAAACAGCACATCACTTTCGGAATATGGAATATTCACTGAGATAACATCCCTTTGTAGTTACCAGTCAATTTTTCAACAAAGAGCTACGTTAGCTCATAATTTACAGAAGAAAATTAAGGAACTACTTTGCATGATTTATAACTTTTAACTCAACATGCAAACATCAGTATTAAAATTACACTAGACTTAAATCACCATTTCTAGGCTGAAATTGAGAGGAAGAAAATAACAGGATAAATAAGGTAAGCAACCACTTCAGTCAAGAGTGTAGACCTTGAAGAACAAACTACTTAAAACCACAAATATGAACAGTTTAACTAAGGACAGACAGTTGTTCATCGCTGGAGACAAAGTATGGTTTCTGTTTCCAAGATCAGGAAGTATGCTACTCTTCAGCTGAATAACGAGTTTCAGGCTGGACTGTTTAACAGTGAATCCATTAAAATCTTATTTGGTACTTTGGGAAGTACTGAGAAAGACGTAAGGAAAGAAACACTATGCAGTCCAACTCAAACGGCATTCAAGTGAAAGTATCTTTTATATCACACAATTTAATTTTTTTTGTTTTAGTAACATTCAGTTTAATTTTGGCACTCTTCCACCATGTCAAAAAACACTACTACTGAACTAGTTTTTATGTTGCTTCTTCTCAAAGAGATATGAAAATTTCAGATGAGGATAAGGTGCAAAGAGTAAGAAAGTTACTTGCTTTGGTACTTAACTGCTCTTTTCCCCTTTCAGAGGTTTTTTCATCAGAAATTTAAAAACAAGAACTGCTTTTAGTACCGTTTTCTAATGGAGCAGGCACAGGTGACTCTAATCTGCTGTTATCCTGGTCATGACGCGTGTGATTGGCAGCCAAACTGGCCCACTGTGATACCCAACGTTTACTTCCAGGGGCAGTAGAACCTTCCTAAGGAAGAAAAAAAGCAGAAGAAGAATTACTTTTTGATTAAAAAAAGCATGCTGTCATCTCAAGTTTTCCTGGAATAGAAGTGTTAGCCACTATCTTCCTGCAAGAGTTGAAAAAGGAGTTTACTTCAAAAAATTTTAGAGTCACCAGTTCTAGAATGGCAATATAAATGACTCTATATGCAGATGCAGAATCAGTACAGAATAAGCAGCACTTTCTAGTGCAATGAACTTTTAAACATCAGAACCTATAGCAAATGTATTAGAACATGTGTCTGCTTCAAAACAGAAGAGCAGGAAAGAAACACAGTGGGTAGGCGTGTGAACAAGAATTAAGAACATGCTTCAGGAAGACAAGGAAGTGACATTCTACCAGGTTAGAAAACCATCTTGTCCACATACGATATTGTATTTACTTCATTATGGAAAGACTACCTTAAGGACTGAAAGAATAAGATAATTTGTGATGGAAAGGAAGATCAGATTATTTGTTCGGCCTAAACGACAAAAGAAGCAAAGATTAGTTTTATATCATCCTACAGGATTAGTATCTGATCATTTTTTGCAGCTGACCTGGAAAGGAAATTGATCTGCTTTCCTGATGGGAAAGCCTTTTGAAACCTTGACAAATTTTTAAATGGAAAAAGTAAATATAAAAATCAAACCACCTTCTTATGTTGTATTCTTATAGTACAAAAAACATCTTTTTCCCCCCAAAATAGATTTCTAAATATAATGCAAAATTACGGTTTTATCCAATATATTATAGTTTTGCTTGCTTACTTCTCTAAAAAGAGACAGTAGACAACTATGGATGTATGTATATGTGCATACGTGCACATGTGGGCTGTACACTATTGAAAGCTTTATAGGAGTTTAGATAGTCTAATTTATTGGACTCAAAAGACAAAATGCTGCAGGTGAAAAAAAGTCACTGACTACAGCTCAAAAGGAGTTACATAACTATACGCAAGTCAAAAAAGAAATCACAATTCAAGATCAACATAAGAGACAGGAAGGACATGGAGATACGAGTAACTTGCTTCATAAGAAAATTTGTAGCAGCCATTGCAAAGGTTAGCTGAAGCTCTGCTGCCTGTTCAGATCCTGGCACTTGTATCCAAAACATTGATTTTGGCTAATGCATTGGCCACTCCGGGATTCTAGTCCTTGACCAGGAACCAACTCATTAAATTTTATAAAATTTATTTAACAGAAATGGAACAGTGAAAAATGTTGTCTAGTGCATGAAGACTTCTTTCAAATTAAAAGTTACTTAGACATTTTAGAAGACTTGAATTTATGGTCTTGAATGTCTCTTAATTATATGGATGACTCTAATTAATGAAAACAAAAGCATCATGAATCTATTTCAGAATGTTATGAATGTAGTATGCCAGAGATTCATCAAATCATTTGTTTGAACAAGTGTCCACATTTGAACAAGTTATACAAGTTTCCACATTCTGAATTCATCTTAGAATAAAAATGTTACAAAATTAAAATCTAATAACAGCAAAGTAAGGCAATTCAATGTTTCTGCTATTTACGGGCATTTCTGAACACAACATAAGGAAAAGAGTGCCAGAAAGAATCATATTACAAAACAAACAAACAAAACATGCAAAAATGCGCATTTATGCATTGACAACAAAAAGCATTGCTACTGTCAAAGCTTCATTTTTCTTTCATGTCTAAACTTTCTTTACTCTGTTTTCCCATCCCTACTAGTGAACATCCATCTTTAATAAAGCAAATAATTACAGCCTAAACCAAATATGATAGTAGTGCCAATTATCTTTGCTACAGAAAACCCTAATTCTTTGTGTACCATCTACCCAGTTCCATACAGATATTTCTGACACATAATCAGTAATCGGAATTCCACTTTGCAGTGAAGTATAAAGATTTTGCAAATTAATTGTAATTACACTGCCAAAAAACATTTTCTACATAGCAGTAGATGCAAATACATGTTTTATTGGTTATACAATAAAACTCTGTATATACAAGCTTCAACAACAAAGCTATGAAGTTTCTTTTAATGGCAGTTTAAACATGGAGATTTTAGTACCTTACTAAAGTTACAAAATTTTTTTAATCAAATCTAATATGCAGCAAAATAATAAAGTTTAACTCATCCAAATGTGAAAGGTTTATAAAATATTAAAAAAGTAATATTCAGTTATCTTAATTTTCTCCTTATAATCCATAAGCTTGCATCTTACAAGCTTTCAATACGCAATCCTCCAGATCTTTTCTTAAATACCAAGAGGAATTACCTAGTCTTTCAGAAAAGCCAGGCTTACATAAGAGATACCAGCACTTTAGCTTTGTGTTGAATCTGTTTTCCTTTATGCTTATCACATATTCAAACTAAATTGGAGCAATATATCCACAGAAAAAATACTCATGGATTTCTATCGACATATTATTCAGCCTGAAGATTCAGAGCTTCAGGCTCTACAAATAGAAAAAGCCACAGCACATGCATATGACACCTGGAAGCATCTCCAATACTTGGCATTTCAGAGCATAATAATAATTTTAAATAAATTTCAACAAGCAGAACCAAAAGAAGTCTTTTCAGACACATGCTCAGTCATATCATGTTGTAAGAATCAGACTATGCCATCCTTTCATAAATGTAAATGCCGTCTTGAAAGCAGTCTTTTAGCCTCTCCCCCTCCTCCCTGTTTGTGAACCATATTCCTCCAAGGCTGGTGACTTTCCCCATCAGATTTCTGTACTCACGCTATTTATAGCCAGTGTTTTCACATTTGCTCACGGAGCAACATTGACATCTATCTCAAACAGTTCTTTTTCCTTCTGGTGCATTTACTCCACTTACACAGCAAAACCCAGCAATCCTACCCCTATCAGCCAGGGCTTTGCTGGAGTAAATTAATTACATTGTATCAATTTGTTCCTGTAAGGTAAATCTCCATTCCCTTAATAACCAGAGCTGACCTCTTTGTCTGAAACGGGAACGGCACTAAACCTCAGGCCGGTATTTCAGAGCCTCACTACCAGCGCCCACCACGGAGACACCACCTCCATCTGTACTGCCAGTACGCTGCCCAGAGCATCCAAGGGTCACGCTTGCCTTTTCACAGCCATTTGACACTGGTGACAGAATCATCCTACGTTAAAGTACCGCATCCAAGTTCAAACAAAAAGCAAATATCAAACTACAGACTCAACAGTTTCTCTACAGAACGATATGGAATTAGTGTAATTAGAGCAGACAAATAAAAGGCATAGGGCTTCTAAATACATGTGCCAGTTCTCACTTCTAAGGAGCGATACAGCAAATATTTACATGAGTAAAGATACTCAGTGTTCACAGTGTTAGCACTATTATTTATCTTCAGTGGCAAAGACATGAAATCGGCATTCAAAAGGAGAAAAGGAACACTGTAGTCAATGGTACTGATGGCCCTGCACACAGAAAAATAAAAAAAGAGGTATGTCCTTAAGAAGCACATCAAAGACAATATTGATAAACCATGTAAATGATTTAAGAATGTGGTTAGCATATAGTAACTGGTCACTGAAAATTAGATGGAAGCTGGGTGGATAAATCATAGCCCAAATTCTCTTTGTTCTCTATCACATTTAACATTTGTTCTTAAATCACACCTCCGTTGGCAAGTGGCAGCTTACAATATAGAAAATAAAAACATTTAAATACTTTACAAAAATGAATTTAGTATTTTCACTGCCTAACCTCTAATAATTGAAAAGGCAAGAACCAGTGCATGCAGGCTCAATCCAATTCTGTCATACATTTACTCTGCATTTTATCTAGTCTCATGACATACACTACTCCAAAGTACCAAAGCTTGTCATATCAAAGGAAAAAGAATTTCTTTGTAAGAAAAGCAATTTTTTCTTCGTTCAAAACAATGTATTTATAACTTGCCTTGTAAAGTTAACATATTTAAGCTCAGAATAATCTTTCAACCCCAAAATGTTTTTATAAAATCTTCATAATTTCCCAAGCCATCTTTTCCATCTGCCAGAACCAAAATCTCTTAAATTTTTAACCTCTTCTTTTTCTACATCAAATGTGTTCTGATTTCATCTCACTCTTCTAAATCATCCATAGGTACAACTGTGATGGGCAGATGGAACAAGGCCTACGCCACAGCCTGGGACACTGAGCTATCCCAAGGTTACCTGACTATTTAGCCAAAATCTTCAGTAAGGTTTATTCACTTACGATCTGCAGCTCATAACGCAGTCTTCCAAAAAGCGCAAGCAGAAAAGCTCGCCTATAGTGAGAATATGATGCTCATGTACCTTACAAAATCAAACACATTTGCCTCTCCCTTTCCTAATAATAAAACAAACAGTCTGTTTTGGTCAAAAGAGTTTAGACATTACAATCTTCTCTCCAGTTGAACCAACAGTTATTCTCATGATTGCTTCCCTGTTAAAATACTACAAACACCTGTTTTTCTGAATTAGCTTCTTTTACCTTCCACGTATGTACTGATCAACTTCTATTTTTAAGTTTCTTGGTAAGCTTTTTTCCAATCTTCATTTGTCCTCATCTCTTCCTACGCTTGAGTTTGTGCTATATCCACGTTGTTTCATCTCCTTTACCTACAGAGCAATTTTCACTTTTTCCCTATCATGTCTCATAATAATCCTGTAAATTAAGGCTATGCCAAATAACCCATTCCTTTCCCAATACATGAAGAAAGCTTATTTATTCAGCAAACCATCCACAATAATAAAAAGGGACCATTTTTGTCATTTCAACCTAATTCAAAGTGAGTTTTCATATGCCATTGCCTGAAGAGTTCTTAAACCTGCCCTATGATTGCAGAAGTCTCAGTCTTCCCAAATCAATCCCTGTTTTTTGTAAAGTATGATACCTGGAAAGCTCAATTATGGTTATAAAATAAATCATATATTTTTCTGCTGTTTATAAAAATACAGAAATAGAAAAAAATTAGTACTTTTAATAATGTTGAAAACTGGTAAGGCACAAAAGAGCTGAATGCTGCAAAAGGCATGAAAAAGAAGAGAGCAAGATCGCGGTTACAGATTCATTCAAAGAAGCAACGTGAAAGGCAAACTTTGTCAAATTCTTCCATTCAATACAACCATGTTGTATGACAATAATTTACTTGTAGCAGTAACCTTAGAAAAATGACTCAGACACTAATCTAGATACAGTGACCTATTTAGTGTATCAGGACCGCACAGTAGTTCGAATACAAAAATGACGAAGTACACTTTTTTAATGAAAAACAGCCTTCTAGATACCAAAAAAAAAGTATTTGCATGGCACGCAGGCAGTCATACTTTAAGTTCTCGATATATTGCAGAAAATTTGCTTATTTGTAAAGTTTGTTAATTTACAGGATGATATTTCAGCACCAGTTTTCCAGGGCAAGCAGAAGAAATGTGGTGTGCTTCGTTATCAGATTAATTCTGCTCCAGTCTAAGCCTGTTCTGTTTCTAACACATTTCAAGTTATCGTTTATCCATCACCACAATTCAGAATGTCTCCCAGGATTTCGATATGCAATATGATTAACATCTAGCTCGTGCATATTTTGAGTCATATACAAAGAACAGACATTTTCCTTTGCCTAATCTTTTATCAGCTGATTTAATTGTACTGCTTCTGAGGCAACTAACATAAGTGACTTCTCATGAGTGGCAACTCACTTGAGACCTGAAACCCTGAATTTAAAAACCTCTGGCTTCATTTAAAAAAACTACAACAGAAAACAAAAACAAACTGAAATGTATTATCCACCATTTTTTTTCCTAGCTGGTTTTGTATCACACATTAAATGCATATACCTTATTCCTGTATTTTAATATACTTACTTGCTTTGGGCTATAAAACATAACCAGCTTTTCCTCAATTCCATTGTATAACTTAAAGGAAATCTATACTGTGCAAATGTGTGTTGCAAATGCAATGTTGCACGGAAACTCCTGCTACATTTCCCATACACTGGTGTTAGTGCACATAGAAAGGTAGCAAAGTTTAAAACACCTTGCCCATTTAACTTGCCTCTTTCTGACATAGAGATTTCAATAATGCAATAAAGGACTAAGAAAAATAAAAAACTTAGAGATCTGAGCTAATATTTTCTAGGCAAGATTTTGTTTGCTGTTTAACACTTATTGGTCAATTATTAGTGCTCTCTCATCGGAAGAAAAAAGAAGACCATCAAAAATTAAATTCTACCTCTGTGTCAAGAAATCCAGTTGTACTCAGTGGTCTTTTTTCTTCCAGCACTACTGTGGCAGAATTTATAGCCCAATCTTTTACTAAATCTTTCTGGTTCTCGTTGATAACAGGCCTATTATAATCCTGGCTGTCATCCACTCCAAATACCTGAAAATGAAACAAACCATTATACACATTAACCCAATACCATCCTGATACAATGTTCAATGTTAATGGATGGATGGTGGCATGCTGGATAGTGAGTTCAAGTACTTTTTGTTGCATCATGCTTATCTGACATCTTGGTGAAATCTACAGATTAAATAGAAAAAATATCTACTGCAATTAAAAAAAAAGAGCAGAAGTTTATGTCAACACTGAAAATTCAAGAATCTGCTAGCTGGAATGGTCACATGAAAAAATGGCACTGATGGAAGAAACAAATGGTGAAGCCAAAATTGTTACAAAAACCATTGTAAGTCCATTTTCCAGTTAAGGAAAAAATCAACAAATAAACCCACCACATTTTCAGAATTTTGTCATTATCTAGTGAAAACAAGAAATGTAAATGTTTAGATTTGCAACTAATATGCTCATTGAATTATTTCTTCAGTACAAACAAAAATTTCCATTTTTCATTTATCAGGAACTTAGCAGATGTCAGAAGTTCACCAGATCTCACAAAGCATGTAGAATAATCTCATTCAAGATGTGCCTTGCCATGCTTCTTCTACTATACTGTTTCTTACTGATGCTTATCCTACCATAATCCTACCGTTTGTGAGAAATAATTTTCCCATGACATTTAAAACCATAGCTTATAGAGAAAAATACTAGAAAATATTGGGTATGTTTTAACTATTAACAAGGCAATTCAGTGAAAAGCAGGACAGCCAGTATATTGTCTGTCAAATTTCTTGCGAGTCATAAATATTAAGGAATATCAAATAATTTCAGAACTTATGTATACTTCAAAGATACTTAAGAGAATATTTTCTATCATGGAAATGTACCATTTATAAAATTTACATTAAAAATGGCTGCTAGAAAGAAACTATAACTTCCAAAATTGTTTTATTTTAAAGACAAAGAAAAGGAAAAAATGGAAACGACTTTCACAAATGTTATCCTCCTGTAAAAAGTGACTAGTGCAAAAGAGAAAAAGCTACAGAGACTTATTTTTTTCCCCAAAACTGCTTTGTACTTCAGTTTTGCACAGTAAAGCTAGAGGCCTAGTTTACTAAAATCCTGCACAAGGTTACTGTATCTAAAAGGGATTCACCACTAGATGGCCACAAACCATAATGTTTGTTAATACCTAAGAAGCAGGTGAAGGAAAGTAAATAAATAAATAGAGCAAACAGTCATTCAGCTCCTACTAATGCTCACCGAATTTGCAATAAATCCATAAAATCATGTCTCGGTATTCTTATGCATGAGTTGTGTGTGAGTATTTTGTAAATATTTACTTCCTTAGAAAAAGTGTAACAGAAAACTCCCCTCTTTAATGATATACTTTTGATTTGTACAGTTGTAGCAATCTTTGAAGACAGAAACAAACCAGTTATCATCCACTGCCTCCTTTCTTTGAATATATCATTTTTCTGCAGCCACTTTTTTCTTGTTTAATATAGTTCTACTGACTAGAGTTTTACACGTTCTTTTAAATTAAAGGAAATTCTGATTTTATCACATAAGCATCTGAAGGAAAATATGAATTTACACTTCCATAGCTATGGGAATCAGGGCTACAGGAGTAAATTGTTGCCTGAAAATTTCTTAATATTAGCTGGTGGCATATTCATTCACTATGTCAAATTTCTTTACTTGTATCACAAACACCACTGAAGGCTTCTTTCTTTCAGCACTACCCCTTCTATTCTTGAAGCCATATTTAAGGAAATTTTGTTAATCTTCTTCCATTACTAAAATTACTGCAAAAGCAAATTTGAATGTTGCCTATTTTTTCTGTGAAAGGCAATATTGGTAACAATAAGATCCAAGTAACAGACTTACCTCCTAACACTACTTCTAATGCTCCCTCTGTATATATAGTGGGGATATCATAGGCCAGAACAGGTACAGCAAATATCTGGGGATGCTATTATTTAGAAAGCAAGGGAAAGCATCTTCTTTAATAAAGGAATAGTTTGCACTACACGTTCACTCGACATCTAGGAGCACTTGTATGAGCATGCACCTGCCCTCACGAAGATACACTGCTACACTACCTCAAAGCTCCTCATCTCGGGAAGGAGGAGATTCACACAAGTGTGATCTAGCCCAAAGACTAAATTTTGGAGCTGCGATATAAAAAAATCCCTTTAAAAACAGATGTCATTAATAGATAATTAAGACTTTAAATATGACAACTATGCAAAAAGGAAAAACAACTCATGCTTAATATTTGACAGAATTTAGAACATCTCTGACACACCAGAAAATGAATACTGTCACAATTTCAGGATTAACCAATCCGCTTATAACACCTACCATATAGTGAAAATATACCCTCAACAGAAACAGCCATGGAATAACCTAAATGCTTGTGCTGGAAATAGTGTCGTTACCATTCAGAAAAATGCTACTTGTACCTAATGGGCTGCTGTCATAAGGTACGGGTGTTGTAACTGAAGCCTCAGCAGATAAAGACCTGTATCTTCCTACAAAGACTGAATGACATTCTTCAAGATTTCCTTTTTCTTCAGAGATTTCTGTTCTTTAAGGAACTTCATGATTTCAAAGGAGATAACCAACCAACAAAATACAAAAAAATCCTGAGGAAATGCTGGTGACATCTACCTCTACATCTCTTATCTATTCATACAAAAAGAACAAAGTTTCTTTCTGTAACGCTTGCATTTGTCAGAAGCAGCAGCCACAGCTTTAAAGAAAAGCATCTACCATTTGTATTTTGATTGTGTTTTGAGAAGGAAAAAATAAAGTCAGATTACAAGATGCAGGTTTGGATATGGCTGAGTTGTTTGAAAACTGAGAAGAATGCTTTTTTTTGTTTTGTTTTGTTTTTGCTAAAAGAGGTAAAGGGAGTTTTGACATTCATTTATGACTTAGAAAAGTTTCCTAACCATCTCAGATCACAGGTATCCAGCACATGTTCCTCAGTGAAGACTACAGGTTTACTAAGTCTTCTTCACTATTTTTTTTAATCACTGTAAACAAACAAGACTTTCACAAAATCATGATTTTGCTTTTTTTGCAGAAAGTCTGGAGGGTGGGGAGCAGTGATATGTTTATTTTTTTTTTAACTTAGGTAACTGTAAGTAACATGAAGAAAACAATTCCTAGAAATTTAAGATATTAATGCTGTTTTTAAACGTCATTTCAAAATGAAACTATAAACTCACTGAAAAAGCTATCAGAAAAAGCTATTCTGAGCTAGCCCCTCCCTCCTATAAGCTATCATTCTCAAAAGTTAAAGCTCTCTGAGCTGGCCTGCTCTAGCCTATTACTGTTTATTTTTATGAAATGGTGTTTTAGCAGACTAGATTATTTCATCTTGAATGTCATAATTTTCATAAAGTTACAAAACAGAAAACAGGATCATAATTTTCGCAGACTCCCTGAAACATGACCGATTGGGGAAAAATCTAGGCACTGCCTCAGTCTGCAGCATTACTGGGGGTTGCTGCAGCGACTCTGCCACACAGCTCTGTAATGGTGGAACTGTCGGAAACATTGTGTAAGCTGTGGTGGTGGGGTTTATAAATAACTACTTAATTGTTATGAAGCACAAAACAATTCCCATTGCAAACCAGAACATTTTGAACAGCAGGGGAACAACAATTGTGCATGAAGTCAAGCCCCATTTATGAAATGTAGTCAACGTAATGCTGTTTAACCTGAAAACCAATTGACCTCTTACACAAAGGGATTAACAGGTGACAGAGAGACTGCATCTAGTTTTGGTCCCCCAGTGGAAGAGAGACATGGACAACTGGAGAGAGCTCAGTGGGGGCTGCCAAAATTGTCGAGGCTGGAGCATTTCCCCTGTGGGAGCCAGGCTCAATCAGTCTGGAGAAGGGAAGGCTTTGGGGGTGCCTAATGGGGAGGGTATCAGGACGACACAGCCAGGCTCTTCACAATGGTGCATGGCAGGAGGACAAGGGACAACACGCACAAGCTGAAACAAGAGAGGTTCAGATGGCATATATAGGAAAAGCTTTTTCAGCCTGAGAACACCCAAGCAAGGTTGCCCAGTGTCCGTCCTTGTAGGATTTCCAAGACCCAAATGGATAAAGTCCTGGGCAACCTGTCTGACTTCAGAGCTGAGCATGCTTTGAGCAGGGGGTTGGACTAGAAACATCCTGAGGTCCCTTCCAGCTTATGTGATCGTAATATCTTTAATAACAGCGATCCTAGATAATAACTCAGTACCTCAGGTCAGCCTCCTACCTCAAAGTCAGTGAGTCACAAGACAGCCCAAAGGGAACTCCGATAATAACCTCTCAGTTGCAGAACTGCTGACACCATGGCTGACATGTAATGAAGTCTTCTAAATCAGCAGTAAAAAAGGGAGTTCTTGAAACATACTTCTAAATTTCAAAGCAACGAATGATAAATTTTCCAGACATCTCCCTACTCCATTTGCATGCTGTGCTTCCCCAGTAAAACAAAGGGACAAAACAGCAGGCTAAAAATACAGCAAGGCCCAAAGCACCATGGTGTTGCTTGTTGGAACAGAAATCCAGCCTGACAAGTACAGAGGTGAAGTACAAATTAACTGATGGCAAAGTAACTGCACCTTGGTGTAGATAGTAATAAATTCTGTCAATTTACCTCAGCAACTGTTTTTCAATATTATAACTTAGAATATAACTTCGCCTTCATAAACCAGTCATTTAAAAAAATTCTTTATCCAATAACAAAAAAAAGTAACAAAACCTATGTATAACAAAACAAGCAAGATAGTCCTTGTAAGAAGGTACTGGCATATTTTGGGGGACAGCATGAGTTACAGGACCAACTCTGAGCACATGCCGTGTCCTATTCTTCAAGGGCTAATTTTGGAGAAAGGAGAGTAATCTCTTTCGGCAGGCCACGCGCATTTTCCTGTGAAAGCAGCTCATGACTCAGAGCACACCTGATTGTCACAACAGCCAAAGCACAGCTTTAACACAAGCTAGCTCTAGTGATCAGTTATTGGTCTCGTTGACTCTACACCCCCAACAGATGAGTTAGTATGTTATGTATCACAGATAAACTATATTATAGGTCAGTATAATGACTTTAGGATTAATTAACAAACGTGACGATTCTTTAAAAAACATTTTCTTTATTGATATGTGGGACAGTCTAGAAATTAAAATAAAAGCTGTTCAGAAAGATTAAAGGCAACAATTTTTCTGAATCAAAAGGAAGAAAATGGGATAGCTAAAAAAAAAAAGTACTTGATGTTTTCCTAATGCACTTCTTATAAACTTCTAAGTACTTGAGTAAGATTTTTTTCCAGTTTTATCTCACACTTTCCAGTTGTGTCTCACTTACATGCATTTCGGAGTTCCTAATGTCAGGACATTATATGTGCTTTTTAATTTCAGGATATTAATTTTAAAATATTTCACAATTCATGAGGATCACACTGCAGTTCTAGCATACTACAATAACTTGGTACTTTATGTCCATTCTTCTAGATCACCATCCAAATCATTACTGAAGATACAGATATCGATGGAGGAAAGGTCTTATTTGAGACTCTTAATATGTTCAATCAGTTTTATAGCAAATTAGGCATACTGGAACAGGGATCTGCTTACATACTTACTACACAAAGCATTTGAAAACGTTTTGAAGAGCACTAACAAACTAGGAGCATAAATTTTATTCAAAACGCAAATCTGACGAATTCTATCTGGTTTTAAAAGTTTGTGTTTCTGAAGTTTCCCTCCATAGTTTTACTGCTGTAGTATCCCGAGATGAAGGATATACAGTAATTAATATTATTATTAAGGAAACGGGAAAAGAACAAATAAATAATCAGGATAATAGACTTCAGAGAGCTATAAGTAGGAACCTATCCATTAATGATGGTATTTGTATTCAAGAACAGGAAGTACTTGAAAAATTCCCCTTCTTTTAGTTCTGACCCTAACAACAGTTAAAGCCATGTTTTGGAGAGGTATTTGAAAAGATGGTAATTTAAATGCTATTAATTTCAGTGCCAGCAATCTGTACACAAGGAGCGGAGCAAAACCCCAAGACCACAGTTGTATAAAAGGAAATTCAAAGAGGAATGGTTGAAAGGGCAAACCAAATCAAAGCGGAAGGCCGGTAAGGGACATGGGACAGTGCATTAAAGATAGGGCCATGGCAAAATAAACGAGGAGCAAGTGATTCAATTTGAAATAAGGTATTTGCCATTGTAAAATGAAGGGAATATAAATTATAATAGCAATTACATTTCATAACGTTTTAGGGGAAAGGAAGATTATGACTATGTTTGACAGTCAGGGAAGTCGAATAAAAGTAGATTTCAAGAACTGAGCTGTGAACTGACGCAGTCAAACCAGCAAGAAAAAAGAGGGAAGAGACATGAATTTGGAAACACAAGCTGGATTTGGACACAGTTTGGATATGCTAAGCAAGGAGAAGAAAGTGAAAATAAGCCAAAACTCTGAGGATGCTTGGCTGATAGGAAGAAAGGATTTCAAACAGCAGGGAAATAGAAGCAGCTTTGGATCCATACTGCAGATCAACTTGGCAATGCTGAGCTTTGTGTTCAGACTGAGTTCCTCATAACTCTTCCAAAGAAGGTAGTCTGGACATTCGTTATATACAGTAAATTGGTTGTCAGAAGTCAGAATTACTGATCAGGTGGAAAAAAAGGACAAGAGACAAACATTTTCTTTCTCCCTTTGAAAACGTTTGATGAGCTAGATTAAAATGCCTATGTTCATTTTGTGTTTAGCTACCTCATGAACTGTGTCTAACCAAGTTGCTTCTGAGATGTCTGATTTTAATAGTTTATGCTTGTTCTTGGCAGCTAGCCTAGCCGTCCCAGGCAAACAGACTGTGTCCCATGTCAGGATTATCTCACAAATAGCCACGTATTTTCACAGAAGCTGTTTATGGCATTTAACTATATATTGAAGATTCAGAATCAGACGCAAGACACACTGGTATAAAAAAAGCTACATAGGCAAATGAAGATCAATGTGCCAAGTCTAATAACTTCCTCCTCCCAGAATCCAGTTACATATTTACATGCATACATATTTTGTACTTGTTTGCTATAATGAAAAATTCATTTTCTTTAGAATTCCAAATTCAATAGGAAATAGTAAGTTCAGAGACTGTAAGACTCCTTACCCTCCCGCATCCCAGAAGAAAAAAAATTACAAACATTCTGCATTCTTGCCAAAATTTATATGCTCAGATGATTTGATAGGCTTCAACTGTTCTACTGCTTTTTCAAAATTGTATTTGTAAAATACGGTCCCTCTGCAACCAAGAGGCTCAGTAGGGCTAACATGCATTCCTTCTGGAAGAAAGCACTGAAGCAATGGTAAAAGCAATTAAAACCACAGAGTGTGAAAAGACAGAAAATCTGAAAGCCATTTTCTGAAAATAGATACAACTGTTTTGGTTCCTTAAACAGTCATTTAAACATGCAGAGATTTTTTTTTTCTCCTACCTTACTTCCTGCCTTTTGATTCTTTTCACAACTGTCATTTACACTACTGCAAAAATTTGCCAAGATGAGTTCTACTTATAATATACTATCATTTGTATGTTAAATGTTGCAATGTAAAACAGTTCCCCCTTCCCTGCTCCGCTTGCACCATAAATGTACATTTTTGGATAAACATGGTTTTAGTAAAATCAGAAGATACATTTTCTAATACATCTTAGAGATCTTAAAAATAAGTAAAAAAAATATACATCTGTATGTATATGTTTAGATTGGGTATATAGCTCCATGTTTTAAACCCTGCTGTGCATTGCAAACTATTTACAAATGATGGAAAACATGCAAATTACTCTACACTGATACATTAGAAATGCAATCATGTAATGAAATATCTACTTATAATTTGGTCACTCTTACTTTCCAAGTATTTAGCATAACATTAATTCAAAACCTGTCAGTGCACAATTCTTCAATTAGCAGTTACTTTATGCCTAATACAATGTTTCACAGTACTTGCAAGATTATCTATATAACTTTAAGGTTTGCATCAGAGAAGACAAAATCCAGTAACCAGGTTTCTGCATACTTAAACAAAAAAACACCTCTCAAAAGTATGCAGTCAAAAATTAAGCTGTTTAAAATACATTTTTTTGAGACGTGACACCTAGGGCTACTTGCCTACGACTGACTGACCTCCAAAGTCACCTTGCATGTAAAAATGATCTGATATTAAGCAGTTTCTTTCTTGCTTGTAACACAAAACCAATAAAGACTCTCTCATGAAGAAGTCCTAGCTCAGCAAGGAGAAACAGAGCAGTCCTTGAAGAATGCAGCATTAACCAGTAACTTAATATAGTATGAGCAGACATACCCCAGGAGCAAAATGAGTAAGGAGATTCCATTTTATTGTAATCCCCATTTACATGCATACTAAAAAAAAAAATTGAAACAAACTGAAATATAAGTATCATCGTACACAGAAAGATGTAGAAAATGGAAAAGAAAAGCCTGGTGTCCCTATGAACACCAGCCCAGTGTCCCCTCCGAAACAATTACGTTTATTCCGAATTTTTAAAGAGGAAAAAGAATCTCATGATTGTGTCATCAGAACAATATTCTGTGTATACTCTGTGAGCGGTATATAATCAAGTATATAACTTAATTGAAGGACACAATTTTGGAACAAAAGAAAATTATATCCAAGCCCAATGCTTCCATGCACATGGGTTGCTATAAAATTCCAGATTCCCTGGTTAGCAAGGCTGTAAGATTCGAAACAGACATATAATCACTATTCTATTCCTTCCCTTCCCAGACATCCAAAGAAATTTAGCTCCACTCTAGTAACTCCTAATAAAACAAAACCCACACAAATCAAAAAAGGACACCCCATCTCAAAACAAAACAAAAAACAAAAACAACAAAGACCTTGTACAACTCACTGAGTTGCTCCTTATTTACTGCAATAGATAGCCTCATGAAAATATTTAATATTCCAAACACATCCAGAATTATTTGCACACTCACTTATTAAAAATTATTACTGGTATTTTGCTTTATTGAAAATGTGAAACTCATTGGCCTGATAATTTGCAGTCTTTACATCAACAAAAAAAAGATGAACTGCAGAAACTTCATTCTGAATTCTTTCATCCACTTACAGACTTACCTTTTCTGTGGTCCTGGAAAATTTTTTAACCTGATACAACTGATGAGAAATTAATTCTATTAGAACAATTGTAATTTTTTAAAAATGCAAAACATATAAAGTTCATAATTCAGTGCGAAATAAAGAGCAATTACCAAGTGTTAACAGAAGAAAGCATTGAACCTATCCGAGGGAAAAAACTGGATGCAAACAAGAAACAAATCCTATGACTGTGTCCCATTTACTCCTTGTTTTATGTGTTAAAAGGATACTGAAAACATGTTTTAAATCAAATCAAGATCCTGAATTTGTTTTATTTTGTACTTAGCTGTTAACTACAACAATATGAGTACTATTCTGTTAGACGTGGCTGTCTGGAGTAGAGAATATTGTATGCCTGCTATGTTCAAGGTGGTCTTTGTAGTATGTGAGAGCAGCTCTTCTCCTTTACACATTAATGAAACTGCTCTCAATGGCAATTTTAAAAAGGCCTCTACAAGTATTAAAGATAGCCAGTATCTATTATTCAATCATTAACTTTCTTCCACATCATTAATGGGGAATTAATTTATTTTCTAAATCTGTTTGCCTAGTAACCAATTCATACTTCTGTATGTATGAACTTAAGTGACATTTGAACACCTGGAGATTAAAGTATCATTGGCTAATCAAAGGACTTTAAGAAAGCAAAGCAAGTTTTATTGCTATTTTTCAAGTGTTCTCTACTTACAAAGAACATTAAGACATATAATATTTGTACTGGAAAGAACAAGTGAAAAGAACACATGAGTTTGTGAGGAAGGGAACTGATCTTGCTTAGAATTTGTATTTTATAAAATAAAGTTGACAGGACCATATAGAAACCTATGTTAGAATAAAAATGCAAGTAAACTACCGGTAGAAGAGGCAAATCTCCATACCTCTAATACTGGCACTATTCATTCATACTCTTGAAAAGAACGCAGAATTTGAAAGAAACAGTAATAATGTCAAATCACTGAAAAATAAAATCAGTCAGAAGTCCTAGCAATACGTTTTAAAGAAATTTCAATAATACAAGATAGATTTGATATGCCTGGGTTTGTGCTACTTATGAAAAGCACAACTGGATTCTCTGAGAGCACAGGCACATTTATTTTCAAGATAGCATTCTGATCAGTTGACGGACTGAAGAGAGAAGGCAGTTAAAGTGAGTAACAGCTGAAGGCTCAATTGTTTGCAACCATTTTTCCACTACCTACACAGATTTTTCCACTCAGAAAAATCATGAAATGAAACTGGCATAAGCAGAAACAATATAAAAAAATCCCTTAAGCCATATCCATTTTCCTCCTGTGATAGTCTGGTTTTGATATTTGTCCTAGATGCATACATGTACTCCATTTTAAAATAGGAACAACCATGAAATCTTATGACTGCTTCTCTGTTTCCCCCTAATAACATAGCTGGAGATTTCTCTTAATCCGTACAAAATACAAGTTTGTTTTGTTTTGTTTTAAACTTACTCTCCAAGATTTTTGTTTTGTTCTGAGAGAAGTGACACTATTTCTAGTCATTCAAAGCTGGCCATGTCAGCGCTATTTACTTCCTCTGAGAAAATTCTAATAACTGCATGGAAAAATAATCATTAGTATTCCTGAAATATTAGCCAATTACATCGGTTCCTATCATGGATGATATAAGAATGGAAGATTTTAAAATATAACTAATCCAAATGATTAAACTGACACGAGTTAAAAAGGAGCAATCTTTGGAGCACTCCAGTCTTGCACCTTTTTTTTTTTAAATGATTAAAACTGAAAACTATCTGCTCACCATTTTAAGTCCTGCTTTTTTGTGTCCCCCAAAAAAATCTGTTTAAAAAAAAAAAATTAAATTGTTTGCAAATCTGAAATTACTTTCTCGCTTCCTTCTCATTTCAGTCTTTGTGAGCATTTACATAGGTTGCTTTCATTGCAATGACCTTGCCTGTCAGATCTTGACGTCTTGTTGAATCTTCATTTTCACAAGCTCAACAAATTTCCTTGGTGTTGAAAGTTGTGAAAGGCCCAAGACTCAAATCTTTTTTTTTTGTACCCTTTGTTCTGAGCAAGATACAGTCCATTCA
>VXAL01018195.1:1945-18827 GCA_013399475.1 Chauna torquata | reverse complement strand
AACCATTTACTTTATGGTTTTTTTTGATTGAAAACTTCTTTATTTTAATCCCCTCACCCAAATGCTCCATTAACAGCTATAAGATTTCCCACTTCCCCACTATGTCAACAGTTTTCTACAAAATCAAAAAAGCAAAGCTAGTTTGTCTTTTAAAAAAATATTTTTTTGACATTTAGCCAAAACTAATTCTAAAATTACTAATGCATTTGTTCAGCTCTGAAAAAAAAGTTATATAGACACAGAAACAATTCTCAGATAATTCTGTAACAAGCAATGAATTATCTGTTAAGTAGGCCAAAAATATGCCTAAAATTGGATGCTGGCATCCTACCACAGTGGATGATTTAGGAAAATACAACAACAACAGGAAAAAAAAAATCCTGCTCAAGAGTCACTGAAGACAAATGATTAAATGTAGTTTCTCCTATCTTCCTACTGAATCCAAAGAAAGTTTATTTCTATTTTTACGTATAAGCAAGAGTTTTTTGGTCATCATAAGGTTCCTAAGCCTAATGAAACAGATATCTATACTTAAACTATGAAAATGACATAACTATCATATAAACATTTTGGGAAAACAGAAGTATTTTATGCTTCCTCCTTATAACGGATACTGAAATTTAAGTTATTGCAGTTAGGAAATTTATTGAGTTTACTTGTTTTATAAGTATAGAAAACATGTAATATATTTCTATGCGATAGTTTTGGATGGAACTGATCTGTATACCAAAAACTACAGAGACCATAGGATTTTAAGAACAGGTGAGTACTTCCACATGGAACATAATACATTGTAATCAAACAATTCTCATCAAAATATCAGCTAATTTAACTTTGTTACTTAGTACTTTTATGGTACTTAACCTTTTGAAAACACATTAAAACTACCAAACTAAAAGAACAGCAGTATTAAACAGGAATAACTTTTAGTCAAATGCCTGCTTCTGCTTTTATGATATTCTGTATATCATCATTATATACTGGCTTGTACACTTACATTACTGCAGCAGCTTTAATAAGTAGAACTGAAGTGGTAGACTGTTGCCCACATAACACGTACCAGTTTAGCATCAACACACATTTTAGGTTTCTCACCTTGTCAATCATTTTACGGGCTTCCATTTCTTCAGAATTGGGGTTTTCCAACTCAATAGTGTAAGTACCTTTGTCACTCTGGTCATCCTCATTGTCCTTCTCAGTAGCAGCAGAAATATGTTGGCTTTTCAACTTTTTGTCCATTTCCTGGTTCTGACTAGGCCTATGGCCAAGGCTTCCCGAACTCCTTAACAATGCAGCTTGTAAGACAGGTAAAGCAGCAGAGGGATCTTCTGATTTTTGTTTTAAAAGTTTTGCATGAACACCGTGTGCTGCTCTGTGATGTGATGAACTAGCTTGCACAGATGAAGGGACTGCCTTCTCTCCTGATGTAGGTTTCGCTCTTTCAGCTCGCGCATGAGGTGTTGGAGATGGAGATTCTGAACACAGAGCTCCTACGTTCTGAGAAAAAGAGTAAGAACGTCTCTTTCGAGGATGGTCTTCATCAAAAAACTCAATCATAAAAGCAGTCTGACTCACACTAACTTGCTCTTGCTGCTTTTCAGTGGAATGGACTTTCTGGTGCGACTTTTTCAGCTCTGTATGATGGTGCCTTAGGTGTTCTTCAAGTGCTGCCCGCTTACTGTAATGCCGGTGTGCACCAGCATTTTCTGAATCACTCTGTGTACCATCGTCATGCTTATTCCCTACAATCAAAGGGAAAGAACACACAGCACAATGAAACTATAAAAAGAAACAAACCCAACACATACAAAAGAAACTGGCAAACTATAAAAGAAAGAATTTCAAGATGATTTTTTCTGTAGAATCCAACACCTTTCTGTACCTGGCTCTGCAAATTTTGTAGAGCTGCTGCTGATGCATAAGCTGAGCAATAACATCAGTGCATTTGAATTACCCTTTTCATCAGTATTCGAACCTGCAAATACTTATCAGTGATTTACAAAAGGCAGTATTTTACCAGCTCTGCTGTAGTATGGAAACAACTTGTTTCCCAATTATATCAATTTTGTTACACAGCCAGCTGATTGATTACAAATGACTACTGAAACGTTCTAGACAGTGTTAAAAGGAAAAAGAAAAACCTAAGATAGTCCTTCTGGTAGATGAGAATGCCTGTCAAGTGCTACAATGCATATTGTTAGATGATCTTTCCCTCACACAATTACAACCATTTATCATGAGAAACATCTACTGAAAATTGAAATTAATTCTTTATTACTCTTTCCAAGAAATACAATGAATTTTTCCATCATTCATTCCTCTCATCATCCGATATATGTATGTGAAATGGCTGTTATTACTTATTCATTCCTCAAACTACTTTGAGATCTATGAACATGGACAATGTATTTAATAAATCATATATACACATACAAATATACTTAGTAATGATGCCTGAAAAAGGTATAGAAGACTGGGTACTCATATGCTGCAAGTCACATTTAACACTGAGCAACCTCATGTACAATGAAGCAATCTACACTTCTAAGTTTTAGCGCAGTTCCTGGAAAGGAACAGTTTTATCTTTTTTAAAATTCTTTTGGATCAAGACTTGCTCATGTATACACAGAACATACAAGTGTTTTTTTTTTTTTTTTTTTCTTCTGGAAAGGACAGCTTTTGAAGGTTTTCCCACTTGCATAGTTAGTTGCATAGTTGCATATGCAGCAACTATTCATTTAAATGGTAATCGTATGTTGGGAAATCTTACTTGGCAGACTAACAGCACTGAATACGATGCTGAAATCTTTACTGCGTTCCTGTTTGGCACAGAGACCTCTCTTTGTTACTTATTTGTACAGTGACTAAGAAAATGATGTGATAGGTCATATACTTCCATATAATAACAATAAATATCAACACCACTGTTAAAGCCATATAACAACTTTAGCACTGTGACTTCAGTACAGGATACTGCAGGAAAAAGCTGAGGAGAAAAATCAAAGATTTTCCACTTCTTTTTTTTTTTTAAATCAAACTTTCAAAACAGATGGGTACA
Organism: Chauna torquata; assembly: GCA_013399475.1. Taxonomy (NCBI): domain Eukaryota; kingdom Metazoa; phylum Chordata; class Aves; order Anseriformes; family Anhimidae; genus Chauna; species Chauna torquata. The sequence continues at coordinate 15,769 of VXAL01018195.1, read as the reverse complement.
TACTCTACCCTTAAGATTTGAAAAAGCAGAAGTAATGAGTGAGAATATAAACAGATCGCTGAAGATTACAAAATTCAGATTATGTTTGTTATGGCTAAACGTAATCTATAACTTACACCTCCCTCAGCTGAAAGTTTATCAAACTTCAGCAAGTTTCTGCTGCCAGGAAAAGGCTTAGGCCTTGGAAACAAAGTCCTTCCCATTTATCAAAGTGACATTGCTAATATTTTAAGGAATGTTCATGAATATAATACAATATCATGAAGATCAAAGAATGCTCTGTGATATTCTCTAGAACTATTATGCTATTATCTAAATAATAGATTTGAGTTAGTGCACTCATACAATTCTGTTTTAAAAATGTTATTTTTTAGCTTAATTTGGAAGAGCCAGTGCTAAAATGCAGACTTTTGATGGGCAAGACAAAACATACTGTACCCAATCCCAGCTGGGTTAAGAGTTAGACACGATAAAATTGCAGAATCAAGAAAGTGGGAATAGCAGATTTAACCTGCTGAACTTAAAAACAGAAAATAACAGAGACTTGAAAAATTTCTTCAGAATTTTCATTCTGAAAGTTTGAATGTCACTGGAATCTTCATTGGAAAATGAAAACTACTTTCTTCTCTATTCTGCTAAGTTGGATCCAAAAGAAAGTACACTTTTCACACTTAACATTTGATTTAATTTTATTTGAAATGTCATTGTCTGCAGTAAATGAACACGTATAATCAACTGGAACAGCAGCATTCTTATAAATATAAAATTCTGCAAGCATAGAATAAAAATTGAATTTCTTGGTTTATTTCAGATTCCTGACTCAAACTTGACTTCATCATACATGATCAATTTAAGCAGAACAACTATACGATGTATTCTTTGCCACCAAACAATTTTCTTAGAGTACATGAATATTCATAGAACATATGCTATCGGAAGAGTTGTTAAAAGTATAACTTGAACTTCAGAGTTTTGATTGTATAAAGCAACTCAGCTTTTTGAAGTAATGCACAGGAAAAAATGAAGTATGTAAAATTTAACTAAAGGCTTGTTTTTTTTCTTTTTCCCTTCAAAATCAATGTTTTAAATACATGATGATTTCTTTTGTACAATATTTAGCTGTAATAGAGTATCTCCAATTAGTATACTTACTATAAGATTATTTAGGATTTCGTTTTGTATCCTCCTTTTAAGACTTAATAGTGCAATAAGATTTCCCAGCATAGATCCTTATGCTCATGTGGAGTATCTGTGATTTCAATCGAGCTCCGCAAGGGCTCAAGGATCCACTTACTGGATGTTGGTGAAGAATTGTTGCCTTCAGAAATAAGCACAGCTGGAATTATTCACTTTACCTTTCAGTCTCTTCAAGTACACTGGAACGTCACTCTTAATACTTTTGGAATCCTCCTCTGTTGGTTCCCATATCATTCTGGGAGGATTGTTCTGTGCTAGCCAATCTGCTACTTTGCTCTCTGCAGCCATCATCACAGTCTGAAGCCCAGGCAGGTCCTGACCACTGGAGGAAGAAGGTTTCTTTGACTTGTGGCGCTGTTCAGATGTGAATTTTGTCACGTGATCTTTGATTGTTACTTTCCCTGGAGTGTTGTCATCAAATTCAATGGTAAAAGAAGCATGCCCCGCACCTGCTGCATGGGAGCTTTGGGTGTCTTTTGTTGGAATTTCATGAATAGTGCTCTCCACTACCTGTGAAGATTGCTGGAATTCTTTTGTAGGAATTTCAAAATAACTTGGCTCCCTACAGAAAGGATAAAGTTCTTCACTTGCAGCTGCAGATTGCTCCTCAGCTTGCTTGGCATCTGTGCTGCATCCTATTAAGAAAAATAAAAAATAGATTTCACAATACTTGGGATCTTTAGGTTCTTCAAGAATTTCCTGAATTTCTGTAAAGGCCACTTGAGTAATTTCTGGAATAAACAGCAAGATTGCAGAGAAGACTGAGCAACATAGTTCTGGAAAAATAATTCCAGAATTACATATGAAAAGCATTACTGAAAAGACAGCACAAGCTCTGGCTGAAAGGAGTGTAAAGTGGCAAAAAGCTCACTTAGAATTTGACAAAGGAAATCTGCGCTCCAAAAATGTTTAGAGGATGTAAAGGTCACATGAGTTATTAGCAACATGGAAAACAGTCAAAAAAACATTAGAGAAATAGTCGAGATGATCATTACTGCAATTCCAGGCTATTTAGAGAATCATCAGATCAAGGTGCCCCCAAAACAAGTGCTAGTGATCTGGCTTCCATCTCCTACAGTGAAGAGCTACTATAATTTTGTTTGGTAAAACTGTTTGGAAAAACAAATCACACATTAACACAAGATAAACATTAAGTCTGGCTTGAAAATTTAAACACTGATAAGCATTGGATAGCGTTTTGGAATTCAAATACCTTTTATATTTCTACAAAAGGTAAAAATCCAAGAATCAAGCTAAATCCTATTGTCATCTCCTCTTATTTTACTTATTTCCATAATTCACAGAAGAACAGAAAAAATAACAATGGCTGGAAGCATGCGGAATGTTAAAAAAATCATGCTTTAACTGGGTAACAAAAGCAGATTATGGAAAAAAGAACAGGAAAGTCCCACTGTATAGTCTGAATGAAGGTTAAAGCTTCTTGTGGTTCCTAGCAAAGCTACCAATGTGTCTTTAAGAAAACAAATCTGGTTGCATTTCATGAAGTAGTAAGCCAGCCAAAATATCTGGTGTAAAGATATGCTATAAGCAACAGATGCTTGAGATGTTAGGAGCAATGGCAAGTTAAATTCCAGCAAAGAATTCTGAATAATTCCTACATGATTTATCATGAACCACATTAAAATGTTTAAGAAATCATTTCAGGTTGCCAAGAAAAGGAAAAAGAATGCGATTAATAGATTTCTGGGGCTGAAAATAGCCACACTATATCAGCTGACACCGTTAAAATTTCTATATGAAATTATTATGCAATAAGGTAGCAATGGAAACACTCATACTATAGTCAGGAGTTTAAGGGGTCAAAGATGCAGGACAGCTCAATACACCTATGCTGTTCTTCACAAACATATGCTTCTTGTGAAGATTTAGGAAAGGGTTAGAACTTAAGAAATATCAGAGGATAGTAGTTTGATGCAGAGAAATGGAACTAATTAAGGAATAGCCTAATGGCTAGAAAACTTGAAAAAGAATGATGTTACGTAGGGATAATAAAATTAGTACATATTCTTTATTCATCGCCACACTCGGACGCCAACACAATAGAATAACTGATGCAGGTATACAGTTTTAATTTATTTTATCTAAAAGTAGCTGCTGCAGACACAAAAGATGTTCAGAATTCAGCCATTTATTTATACCATGTTGTTGCAGGCCAAGAATACCCTTGCTAATGCATTTGACTGATACAAGTTCTTTCCAAACTGGCCCCTACACTGTCAGCTCTTAAACCAGCCTGTGTTACCTCATCTCTGGTGGGTACTTTTTAAGCACTACAACAGCACCTCACTACTCCACATTCTGGGAAATGGCAACCCCCAACCTGCAAACACTTACAACAGCAGATAAAGAAATAAAGAATGAACCTATTTTACAGATGCATGTATTTTAGAAGACATAGGGTTCAATGTTTCTTCAAAAGATAACCGGCTAAGTAAGATCAGAGAATCACAGAATGGTTAAGGCTGGGAGGTCATCTGGTCCAAGCCCCCTGCTCAAGCAGGGACACTTAGAGCAGGCTGCCCAGGACCATGGCCAGGTGGCTTCTGAAGATCTCTAAGGAGGAACGCTCCACAACTTCTCTGGACAACCTATTCCAGTGCTCTGTCACCACACAGTGAAGAAGTGCTTCCTGATGTTCAGACAGAAATGCCTGTGTTCCAGTTTGTGCCCACTGCCTCTTGTCCTGTACTGGGCACCATGGAAAAGAGCCTGGCTTCATCTTCCTTGCACCCTCCCTTCAGGTATTTATATACATTGATAGCATTCCCCCTGAGCCTTCTCTTCTCCAGGTTCAACAGTCACAGCTGACTCCTCACAGGAGAGGTGCTCCAGTCCCTTGATCATCTTATCTTGGTAGCCCTCTGTTGGTCTCTCTGCAGCATGTCTAGATCTCTCTTGTACCGGGGGGACCTGAACTGGACACAATAAGGTGTCCAGGTGTGGCCTCAACTATGCTGAGTACAGCAGAAGGATTGCCCACCTCGACCTGCTGGCAGTACGTTGCCTAATGCAGCCAAAAATACTACTAGCCTTCTTAGCAGCAAGAGTACACTGCTGGCTCATGTTCAACTCGGTGTCCACCAGGACCCCAGGTCTTTTTCTGCAGAGCTGCTTTCCAGCTGCATGGCCCGCAGCACGTACTGGTGCCTGGGGTTGTTCCTCCCCAGGCGCAGGACTTCGCACTTCTTGTTGAACTTCATGAGATTCTTGTTTACGAAGATACTATATTTAAAGAAATATTTCTACTTTGGGGCCTGGCAAGAGTAATCTACTGGCCAGAAAACAAATAATATTTTTCAGTAAATAGCAAATCACTGGTTCATCACCATCTTTTGATTTTTGAAAATGACAAGATCGTAGCCAGACTGCATCAGAGGTATGGCAGGCTTAGGATGAGTGCATCTTTAACACTGGCTTGTAAGCATTGATGGACAACTTCAGGAAAAATCTTCTCTGTGAAACTTGCCTGTATCAAATTTAACATTTGAAATCAACTGTTTATACTATGCACAGTATTTGATTCTAATATTTTTATCTAAACAGATGCTGTAATACTTTTTGAATGTAAACTATGACAGGGTGAGTTTAATCAAAAGAATTGAGAAACCGGTTTACCAGTGTAAAAAATTTCCAGACTAGAAAAATTTTTAGAAGTTACTTTATGAAATATATCCAAAGTACAAGTTAATTTTAATTACTTAAAAATATTGTTTTCAGCTCAAAGTACTTGCTCTTTTTTTTTTTTTTTTTTTTTTTTTTTTTTAAGATTTATTTAAATCATTATTGATTAGAATAAGCAATTGAAAGCAAGGATGAAACCAAAAATTAACATAAATCCTATCTAAATCACCCTTCAGAATTTTTCACTGAAATTCTAAATGCAAGCCCTTACAGCTTTCTATATATTACAAAGGTAAGGTCAACTTGACTTTATAGTCAACTTCTATTATAAAAAGTCACCTGCCAAGCTGAAGGAAATTATATATCAGATCAAATACAAACAGATATGAGAACGCTCAACGCAAATACTTAAGGTAGTGGTCATCACAGCTGTATAATTTCTTTTATTTTTATTTTTTAAACAGAACTAGCATAGTATCTGTACAGAAAAAAGAAACAATTTTGTGAAATTTAAAGTGTGTTTTGGGAAAACATGGGGAAGGACAGGATGTGAACTGCAACATCAGAGGGGAACAGGAACTGAAGAGGATTTCTGAACTGGCAAGAATGAAAGGGGAAGGGCAGAAAAAGAACAGGCATCCGGAAAGAAGGAGCTCTCATTCTACAACAGTCTATAGCTACAAAAGAACTGTGCAATGGTTTCTATGGGACAACTAAGGAAGCAAAAACTGTTACTGCTACACAGGTGCAGCAAGATTACTGATGAAATAGTGAGCTCTGGATTGTCTAGGAGACTAAATGGGAAACTATGTAAACCCAAAACTCACTTTGCAACATTAACAGCATTATATTCTCTAGAACTTTTTTCCCACCCCCCACCCAACTTAAAATTTCACTTGCCAACCTGGACAAGAAGTGTGATAGATGTTCTGTGCTACTCAACACAATCTATCTGATATGCAAAAAATTGTGTGTATATGAAGTTATTATCAGCTGCAAATATAGGGTGAAAACTTAGAAGACATTTTTTAGTCTTTTACGAAGATACTTTTAAGTTCTGTATTTTTAAGACAGAAGAACAAAATTTTAAGAATAAAACTTGTAAAAAAAAATTACCTGGAATTTAACAGCTCTCCTTGNCAAGATTACTGATGAAATAGTGAGCTCTGGATTGTCTAGGAGACTAAATGGGAAACTATGTAAACCCAAAACTCACTTTGCAACATTAACAGCATTATATTCTCTAGAACTTTTTTCCCACCCCCCACCCAACTTAAAATTTCACTTGCCAACCTGGACAAGAAGTGTGATAGATGTTCTGTGCTACTCAACACAATCTATCTGATATGCAAAAAATTGTGTGTATATGAAGTTATTATCAGCTGCAAATATAGGGTGAAAACTTAGAAGACATTTTTTAGTCTTTTACGAAGATACTTTTAAGTTCTGTATTTTTAAGACAGAAGAACAAAATTTTAAGAATAAAACTTGTAAAAAAAAATTACCTGGAATTTACAGCTCTCCTTGAAAAAAATTGTGTTAATATGGAGCAAAATATTTATTTTCAAAAGATACGAAAAGAGGCCAAAATGTCATACTTACACAATACTCCAAAACATTTTTATATTTAGCTTTATATTTGGCTGAAGTTAGTGCTTTCAGATGCTTAACAAGATTTCATTTTTTTCCTTTTTTCTTCTCTCTATATTACTGCATTTTCTTTCCCACTTACCTTTTAGTTTCTTTTGCGCCTTATTGCTGAAGCAAGCCAGCAGTCTAATAGTATTATTTTTCATTTGATATTTGAAGACAAATTGCAAAGAACACATGCAATGATTTACCTAGTACTAAATAAAACAACTTTTGTCTTCTAATGTTGTCACATCCTCTCTACTCAAACAGTATCAGAATTGCTCTCCAAAAAATACAAAATAGAATCATGTATCTCCACATCTCATAATAAATTAACTGAATTCTTTAAAGGAGTTACAAAATGAACAAAAGAGAACAACTAGTCTGACTTAAATATATTGAAGTGATAGCTCTAAAAAGTTCAGAACGCTCCCTGTGGCATACTGTGCACATTTGCTTCTATACCTTTGTAAAGCAAGTTTTGCGCGTGCAGCACATGCATGTATTCCAGGCCAAAAGTCAGCAAAATTCTAGAACAAACTTCTAAGAACTTTAATGTTAATACTATGTGCATGTAACCTCCTATGCATACTGATTTCACTGATATTTCCAAAATACCAGTCAGCCTGCTTTAACTTAGAATGACACTGTTTGTGTCAACGTATGTAAGGAACATTTAATCTGACATATTGTTACGCAATGCTGGAATTCAAAAATACTTCATACCAAAAGGAGAAAAGGACTTCAGATTCTTGAAGCCTATTTAAAAATTATTACTTCTGTCTTTTCTTAGATTTCCATTATAGGCATTATTGATGTAAAATTCTGCAACTACTACCAAGATCAGCAGAACACGTAGGTTTTGCTTTTCCAGGAACTGAGAATATAATACATGGCCAGAATAATAATTACACACCCAGGAAACTTGTCACTAACATGTAAGCTTAACAGTTGCAGCATAAAATAAAGTCATTCCATAGCTGTATATACAATTGATTTTAACTGGGGGCTAGTAGATCCATGGATCATTAAAACAGAGCAACATGCACATCTGAAAAAACCAGAAAGGCTTTTTCTTTTTAAAATTTTCCAGGCTTTTCTGCCCTGTTTGCAAATAACTTCCATTAGCGAGCTTCTGTTGAGATAGACAGTAACACTAAAATAATCCTATTAACTTGAGACTGTAAAGACTAATTGTCTATAGTTGGCTTAGCAGAAACAAATCTCCCCTTTGAATCTCCTCATTAAACCTTGCCCCATCTGTTATAATTCATGCCTTCTTTTCTATTCAAGGAATAATCATGTACCAAATCATTAAAGCATGAAGCATATTCTTCATAGGACTAATTCGTTAAAATGCTATCAGGTCTCATGGATTTGAGTTACTGAAGAAAAAGTTTACAAACTTACATAAGTGAATTCATCTGTAATGAGTTCTTGTAGGCAGTTTATATTCAGAAGCATTTTCCAAACTGGTGTTTTAAATACTTAACATAATTTTAGCCCATAAAAGAACAAATAACTGCATCCATTTTGAACAGGTTTTGTTAAATTAAAACTTTCAGTTCAAAAATATCCAAACATGAAGGTCTTGTGAAGTTTCCAATTTTCTTTCATTAAAGTGTTTCTTTATATTGATTTCCAGTTATTATAGTCAGCCATGTTATAAGACCTAAGTGCATGAAGAAAATACATACTAACTTGTTAAAAATTAACTTGATGGAAGTTATGCGGAATTTATATGGAATGTAATTGTAGGCCAAAGGGGCCTGAAAAGCTCATTTCTATCTTATAATTGTATGAAAACATTCAAGATATTTTTTGCATGCTTCTGTACTGATATAGTTAGTATTCGGGGACTAAGGAGGCAAATACCATCTCTTATCCCATCTGTCCTCTCAGGCTCTCTGCTAACACCACTAAAAAACATCCGCAACAGTTGAAAAACGGATGAGTGGAAACATGTGACTAATGTGTCATTAGTCAGAGATTAAGTGATAGAGAGAAATAAATCATTTTTCTATACATAGTTCCACATCCTCAGAAATTAAATTATTCTGCAAAAAGTGTCAGTCTCCCTATTCCCACAACAGTGTCTTCATGTATCGTTTTATATTAGCCGGTAGACTTACTAGTCTTTCAGTTTTAGGAAATAGAAGCTATTCCTACACTTTACTTAGATTAACTCTATTTGTAGGAGACAAAGGGATTTCTGACATAGGTTGTACATTTTAAAATACCGAACTGTTGTATTTACAAACATTTTTTAATTTATATAAAAATGAAATATACATATGTATAAAAAGAAAACATTAGTCCATCTTATCTATCATTTACCTTATGATTACTTCACTAAGACAAAGCATGTCAAAAATACCTCCATCAATGAAGTTATGTTTAGAACAAATTTATTTCCACTTAACACTAAACCAGATTGTATCTCCTTGATTAGTTTGAGACTAAGTCAACATCTTACTTTACTTCGAACTAAGGAACTAAGACAGAAGTAGTGATCACTTTCCGAAAAATCTCTTGGTAAAGCTAACAAAAACATGTAAAGCATTTGATGCTATACTGCTTCTGAAAAAGCAATTTAAAAAAAAAAAGGAAAAAACAAGAATAGCTACTAAATAGAAGCTGGAATCTTGCGTCATACCTTGCTAATGGCATTGCAGCAAAACCACAGACTTCAGAACGGTATTTTTAATAAGCCTATATTTAATGACAGTAAATAACGTGCATGTTTTTAAATTAAAACAATGTAGATAGATACATGCAAGTAGAAAAAGCTTCATGATTTCATCATATTTTTGTTATATTGGTTTGGTATAGACATTGTCATTGAAGAAATAAAAACACAGATACTGGAGACTTTACCATCTCTGTTTTGGTGTATACAGCAAGGTACAGAGTCACAGGTTTCACAGCCAATAGTTAGTGCTTCCTCTAATCAGGAAAGCAAGGAGAATCATTTGGCTAGCAAGTGTACCAATGGCATGACTTAAAGTCAAGGACCTTAAACCTGTACTTAAAAAGCCTCCACAGGAGCACACAATAGCACCTAACACCATGCACAGTGGAGGAATCTTTCTCACGCACAAGAAGTGTCCTACAACTATACTGCACTGGGATGCAGTTGTTTTATATACAAAAAAGTTGTTTTAGTTGCACGAAAACTGTCGCTACACTAAATGATCTCACCTGGTTTCGTTTCTACTAATCCAAATCTTAAGGGACTTGCTGTCTGAGTCATAAGAACTTTAGTCTAAACAGGAAAAAGGCCACTACATAGTGAAATCAAGTTTTAGTTTAGTTTGTTTTCACGTTTTTAGAGTTTATTCCAAATCCTGCAAAATAGGATTCATGATAGCCACAGCAACCACCATTAGAGTAAGAGAGAAACTCAGTATTTTAAAGAACTCCAAACTAACAATGTTGGGTCTTAAACGTGCATCTAAACAGCTAAACAAAGACAGGTTGAATTTTGCCCTAGCTTCAGTATGTTTTGAAGCTGTGTTCTTTATTAGAAAAGCAGTCACTTTATTTATGTGTCTGATGATAGATTTAGGAGTCTAATTATAGACATTGAGATTTAGGTTTTGGCAACACATTGCGAATAGACAAGCTGACTAAAAAAAAAATCTGTGTTATGGGGAAATAAACTTTACCAGTTTAACTTTAGGCTATGCAAATCTTTACTGCATAAAATACGAAATACAATTCCTGCTAATGCACCATTACTAAATTACAGGACAGAAAATTAGCACAGATCACCTCCTTATATAGCCAAGAGTCAAATACGAAAATAAAACTACCATTTATTTTCAGAAGTGATTTTATTAAAATATCCCACTTCAATCTTTAATTCTTAGTACATGCAATGACAGAAATGGACTAAATTGATAAAAAAGAGACACTGGTTCAGGTTACATTTTCTATATTTACTGATGAAAATTGTATTAGATACCAAAAAACTGACATATCATGTCTGAAATTGGTCTCTGGAAATTTCTAGTTTCTTGCAGAATAATTTTCCTAAACTAAATTTTAATAGACTTTCATCTGTGTAACCTGTCTGTGAAGCTTCCAAAAATTAACATCCGTTTAGTTCCTTGATTCAGAATATATGTACTCTATTAAACAGCAAAGGCCCCACAAAGAATTAAGAGAGAGAGAGAGATTGAGAGAGAGAAAAGACACTTGCCTGAAGCCGCTGTCTCATGCATTTTTTCTTCATGTTTGCTATCTGGTTTACCACCACTTTTTTCATCAGCTTCATCATCACCCCACCAGGCTGGCTGTCCATACAAAGGTGTACCACGAGGCATGGCCGAAAGATCTACGAAAACAGCCCAAAGCAGAGGAAATTGCTTTGCTGTTTAGTTGTAGTATTTAGATTCAAGCAACAAGAAGACAGAGTGATTTGCTGGAATCATTTCTCCTGGAAGCTGAAGTGAATTGGTTGCGTGCATTTGCCTAAATACAAAACCAACTTAGAGGCTGGATAAGTGATCTGAGTTCTAAATATAAAAGCTTACTAATGACCTGATCAAAATTTCTGGCACAAATATTTCTGCAGAGGCAGCTGACATCTCCTATTGTTACCCTGATATATCTACAAACACTATTTTCTCCTTTCAGTCTGAAGTCATCAGTATAACAGTACATTCCTAAAAGCTGTCCATTGCTATTTCTCTGAGAAGATTCTCACTTTTACCCACATTGACCTTTTGTTGAAATCTGAACTCGCTGCATGAAAAAACTGATCAAATTTTGCAGTGTTGCCAAGGTTCCAAATCGCTGACAGCTACTATACAGTGCTGAAATTTACCTAGTGTAAACCACTAGTAAACACAATTTTTTCTTTTTTTTTTTTAAACAAGCTGTAGTTAAATTGCTGTACAATAAAAATATTTGTTATATAGGATGCATACACATGATTAAACACATTTAAATGCAAAGGTTAAATAAGAAAAAACACTGATATAAGTAAGATTTCTACCTTCACAATAAATTGACAAATCAATACATTTGGTTTGACCTCCTAAGAGGAGATTCATCCTATTGAGAGTTAGCTATTTTAGTACCATACAGATGTTCTGAGGATACTTTAAACATTCTTTATGCAAAAGAACACGACCTGTTCAAATCCAGCTTAGCAGTTGTCCATTACTTTGCCTATCATGAATTTCAACATTTTTACTCAATGCTCTACTCAAAGCAATTCCATAGATTATATATAATTTCACAGCCATGCCAAACTTTGCAGCATGATTTGAAGATACAAAGTACCTCAGCCTTAGACTTTAGTTAAAGCTTATGAGTTGCAGTGAAATACAAAACTCTATCATTAACTTTACTGTTCCAAAAATAACAGTACAAGACAAAAGGGAAGTTGAGGAGAAGAAAACCCACTGTGCTACATTGTGAAAATTTAAGTGGACCTGGATGCTGAAAAGCAGTATTAAATAGGAATACTGAACTATTGGATAAGCTTTATATACACCCTTAATAGGATGCTAGATTAGCCAAGAGTTAATTAGTTACACCACTGAGTCCTATAGGTGGTGGAGAGAATTATTTGGACTAAGACTTCCAGAAGAATGGATTAAACCTGAACAGCATTGTAATTGCTTTGAATTAAAGAGTCAGACCTAGTCAGATTCATACTAAAGGTGCAACAAGACCCAATTCCTTTCTCATTCTTGTAGTTATCTCCTGTAGTAACAGGTAACACAGCAAGCAATATGATTAGATAATTCCTAAAATGAACAATAGATGTTATAGCAAGCCACACAATGAAGTTAAGACATCTATGGCAAAGCCACCACAACACAATATATAAATAAAAAAGATGATGTAGAAACAAGATCAAAACTACAGTTTCTACCGTTTTTGTTCCACAATAGAACGCTTAGGTTCTATCCTAACATCTAACAATGCATCTAACAATGAATGCTAATATCTATAAAACAAACAATTAAAAAAAAAAAACAAAAAAAATCAAAAGAAGGAGAGCACTTGAGAATGATGGTGGAAAAACATACAAACTGTTTGTAAACAAGTATTTTCAGTTCAACTGCAAACAAAATAATATCACTTTACTGCTATAAACGCTGGAAGTTTCTGATTCTTGGGCAAAGAAATATGAATATCTGATAAATGCTGCTTAAAAAATGCCTTTAGGAGTTTTCTTAATATGTGGATGCTATGATAAAGGCAGAAATTCAATTCAGAAAGTTATTAATTACTCTTATAATACATTTAAAATTTCACATACATTACATTTTTGCATCTATCTGTATAATTTCACAGGCACCCTAGCAAAGCAAACAAATATCCTTTCCAAGTTTACATGCTTTTGCAGCCAAAATGCACCTTACCTATTGATTTCTCTTCAGATTTCAGTGCTTCGGTAGTTTTGTGGTGCACTTGAGCAGTGGAGTCTGTTACCTTGGAATCCGAACTTTTGGAGCTGGTTTGCTTCGACCCTTCTGCCTCTGAAGATTTTTGGGATAACTGGAGTTGGCTTGTAAATTTTTCATGCTACATGACATTAAATAAATAAAAAAAGCTCAAAGAATGAAAAAACTTTTACCAATAACTATGTAACAACAGAAGAACATCTAGGAACAGTCTATTGTTACCTTAAGCGCTTCTTCAGGGACTCTCATCTCTCCTCTGACGACAGTAAAAAGATTAGTATGTAGGAAATGCTAAGGAAAATGCTCAACTCAGAAGAGGACTTTCTAGAAAGGCAATAGTTCTGCAGTCTGTTCTGCCATTGGAACAGTGACAATTGTTTTACAAATATATCACTGTTAGGACTAGCATGTGCAATAATACTTGTAAAAACAAACGCACAATACAATTATTTACTATTTATAAATAGAACATTGAGTAGATACCTTAATGTTGTAATAATACAAGTTCTCATTTTCTTCTTTTGGTAGTTTGCTGAGTAATTACTGGTAATCTTTACTACTTGTATACAATCTCATACAAGAATTTGCCTATTTGCCTCAGAGTAATGTTTCTTTGCAACAAAGAAGTTAAACGTTAAGAGTGGTACAGCAAGAGATGCACAGAGGTTTTAAATATTAATTGGAAATCAAGGTTTCTTCTGGTGAGAAACAAAATGAAATGTACTTTATCAATATTTCTGACCAAGGTACAGTATTCTAAAACCTGCATTTTTCTCTGACATGGGCATTTTTCTTGTAAAGAAACAGATATTTCAAAGTTGCTTCTCAAATAATACGAGAACCCTTCATTTAATGCAACTATGCTTTCAGCAACAAGTGTGTCAGGACATTGTGCGTTTTTTATGACAAGGATATCATATCCAAATCT
>VXAL01018194.1:311732-324343 GCA_013399475.1 Chauna torquata | reverse complement strand
GGGGAAAGGCGGCCGCGCTTGGCCGCCGGTCGTCTCCTCGCGCTTCGGCCCCTCCGCGCTGCTGGGAGGATCGCGCCCTTTCTTTCCCCCGCCAAGACGTCGCGTTGCTCTGTGACCCCAAGGGTTCAGTTTTCCTTTTTCCCCTAAACGAGAGGGACCAGGACATCTTCCCCCTCCTTTAGGACCTCTTGCTGACCGCGGCGACGAGATGCGAGGGGGGCCCGGACGGCAGAGCCGTGCCCTCGGGGCGCGTGCGGGACGAAAGGAAGCACGCCTGGGTGCCACTGGGTCTCGCAAAGCTACCGGCTCAGCTTCCCAGCAGAGCCGAAGAGGGTCGGGGAGCAGCAGCTGGGGAACCTCTGGAAGCACGTCGGCCATCTGCTCGTTTCAAGCCTAGGAGCCACTTTCTCCTAGCTGAGAAGTCTACCTCTGTGCTCCAGCCTTTTGCATCTTACTTTGACTTCACGCGCTAAAGAATCGCGTGAATCCAAAACGGACGTGGTCCAGGGGCTTACACCCCCATTTCGCTACCACCGAGACATTTATTTCTGGTGAGAACAGGGTTTACTGCAGCCTACTGCTTATTTCAGACAGCAGCACCCACTTGCTGGGGCTCTCATTTCTCTGTGAATATGCATGTTTACGGGATCAGTGTTGGTTTTCTTTTACGCAGGGCGTAGGGATTCATTTCTCGTGGGCCGGGAAGGCTGGAAAGATTTCCTCTGACCTCTCTTTCTGTGGCTGTTTGGGAGCACTAAGCCTGCCAGCTGCACCCCTCTCAAACGGCAGAGCAGAGGGGCTGGGTGCTGCTTGGGCTGGGCCCTGCGCTCGGTGAACCTCACAGCACGGAGAGCAAAGCGCTACAGGAGTCTCCAAGTCCGAGGGGCTCACCGGCATCGGGGAAAGCCCACGCAGCAGCATCCCGCCTGCATGCGGTTGAGGGTGACTGGGGAAACAGTTAATCGTAAGCAACCTCTCCTAGAAACACGGTTATCTTTGGTTTTAAGCTCCATGAATGTTTGGTGTGGGTTAAGGCCTGCTCTCCCGCCTGCCTACAGCTGCTCCCGAAACCAGTCACATGGAAGCAGGAGCACAGAGGCTGTGCTTGGAGGAAGGACTTTGCCCCTCACTGGCTTATATTTTGTTACCTGGGCAAGGCTGCTTTCATCGGAAACACAGCAGTTTCCTGTCCAGAGCCTTTTTTCAAGCTGTGCTGATGGGAAGGGGAACGAAAGCCCGACCAAGTCCCGTGCAGAGCCAAGAGCAGGACCGTGGGCATGGCCCAGAGCTCTGCACGTGCCTCCACCCTCTCTTCCAGGGCTCAGGCTTCAGAGGGACAGAGCCTCCATCCCACCCCCTTCCACAGAGCAGGACCAACCGCCCACTCCAGTGTACTGCTACTACAACATGTTTACAGCCTTGCTAACTTCCAGCTCCCACGGGCAGAGCCGTGGCTGCCATGGGGCTCTTCCCCCCAGCCCTCGGGCGGCTGACGAGCTTTGAGGGGCTAGGAAAGATGGGGCTCTGCTCGGAGCTGCAGCTATGAGGGGCGACTTGCTGCTCTCCCCCTGCCAAAAGGAGAGTCAGCAAAGACTAGGCTTAACTTTCCCACCAGTGCTTTATTTTTAACCTGAGCCCTTAGGTGGCCAACTGCGTGAATTTTGGCCAGCGGCCATCTCTTCAGTAACTTCTTTTCGTCTGGACAATCTTGGTGCTGTGAGTGACTGTGATTGTAAAACTAAGTACTGTAAACTTTTCCTATGTGATGTGAGCTGTGTCTAGGGGATGCTAATTTCCTGGCCAAAGGGGGTGTAGTCACAGGTCTATTATGTTTGTACAGATACTAGTTTCCTCACACCTTCCTCTTTCAGCATTAAGCAGATAATAAAAGCTCAGAAAGAGCTACAGTACTACTCAAGAGAGGATGAGATGATACCTGCACCTAGGAATACTCCGTGCTTCAGTCAAACAGCTGAATAATAACAAAAACACATGCCAAAAATAAGGTGAAGCAAAAAAAAAAAAAAAATTCACCCCCAGCTGTTTTGCCACTTCTATGGTGTGGTTCATGATAGCACCGAAAGTGAGTAGCACATCCCTAACCTACTGAAGCATAAACATAGTTGAGACACTAGAAGAATCACAGCAGAATTACTAATGAGTCTTACTTCAGAACCCCTTCATAGCACACAAAAAGCTGCTGTTTCAACAGCGAGTGCCTTTTTCCATTTACGACATTAGTGAGGAAATGGCATATTAGAATCTTATCTAGCCATGGCATATTCAAACCTTTGACTACATTGAAATTACAGTTCAAATTTGTCCCCGGATGCAAAAATTGTCCGGGACAGATGACACTACAAAATGATGCTTCTGTTGTGTCGAATTCCTCTGTACAAAAAGTGGATCGCTGTAGCCCCGTGGTTTCTAGGTTGTTAGTAAATGTGCTGTTCGGAAAGTGTAAAGCTCTCGTAGCAGCTGCCTGTACAGAAGCCCCCTTGCAATTGAAAGGGCAGTGCTGCTGCTACTTCAGTTACTTACTACAGGGAAACATTTAAAGCTCTGCACTGTCTTATTTGTAAGCCTGCTCCCCCTTTTGAATTCCCTTCTCTTTGGTAATGAACTCTCACTTCCATTTACACCCTTCTGCCGCATAATAGATCTGTCTGTAGAAGATATGGATAGTGGTACCATTCAAGTGCAAACAATACCTCACCCAATGCACCTTGCCCACCTACTGTAGATTCTGCCCAACGTCAGTTATTGGTCCAGGTCAATAACACTTTGCTAAACAAAGTTGTGCCATACAAAGACATACATCCCCTGGAGTCCTGTTACAAGGCTTGCAGCAGAACTCAGTTATTTAGCATTTTGTTGCTGTTTGCTATTGTGACAAAAGAGATTACTCCCAGATAGAAAAAAGAAATTAGAGATGAGGCCTGTGGCCAGTGGACACTTGGCATCCCCCTGGCATTAATCAGAACTTGTATTTTTTAAAAAAGCAAGATTGTTAAAATAAAATTAGAAACTTGTGACTGATTTTGCTCTTTTATTCCCTCCTTTGAGTCTTGCTGAGCTTTTCAATTTTATGTTCAGGGACCAACAGATGCATTAGAGTTACTCACTTTCCTCATGTTGGATTGCTAAAATAGTCTCTCCATTTCCCCCCTCAAACTTCTTGTAGTGAAAGCGAATTCTAAAAGCTGTAACACCAAAGGGACTACTTGAGAAGGGAATAACAAAGGCAAAAAAAAAATCCAGATGACACTTCTGAGCTTCCTATTTAAATGATTTACAGAAATGAATACCATTTGAAAAGGGCTCACGTGGAAAAAATGTATCATATTCAAATGTTAATTGCTGTAAGATAAAAGAAATTTTAAGAACTGCGATCAGCAAGATGAGAGTTATTCACATAATCTGAGAAATGGGTTCCCACTGGAGAAACACTGAGCTCACAGTCACCACTTGCTCGGCTCCTGCTGGATTAGGTCCTGTGCAGGAAATGAAGGTGGCACCAAGTCTGAGGTTCGGATGTATGCAGAGACTGTCCCTCTTTGTTCTTCTAGGCATTTAGCTGCAGAGAGAGCCAGCTTGCTTAACAGTCCTGCCTCACTGACCAAATTACAAGCATTCAACAACTTCTGTAACACCCCTTTGGAAGGGACACACACTTCCCACACACATAAAGGTCCCCAGCTGCATCCCTCAGCGCCTTGCAAGCCTGTTTTGGTGTTTGTGAGCTGGTTCAGTTCTGGTTCCATCTCAGTTTTGCCTCAGATTTCTAGACGAAATACGAACCTAAGGAGTTAGGCAGAAATGAGGACATAAGAGTATTTAAGTAAATATATCCAAAAGTATTCTTGTTTTTAATTTAAGAAACAAAATACAAGTTATAAACAATTATACAATATACATAATACAATATTGGCTGCAAGTCAAAAGAACAGATCATCTTCTGAGATCAGGCTTTTAAAAAGCTAAAGTAAAATTCTCTCAAGATTTCTTGACAAGTAAACTTAGAAGGACAGGAAGATGACAGGCTTGCCTGAACACAAAGTAGAAAGGCTTGGAGCTACTTGCATCTCACAAACTGTTATCCAGCAGGCTGGCCTGTAGAAGCTCTGGTAACAATTAAGGTAAACGCCAGCCTCCGCTAGTCTGCTACCCGGTCAATGCTACATGGGCAACACACGATCACCTGCAGGGAACAATTCTTTCCAGTGCATTCAGCCCGATTTTTTTTAAAGATTTGAATTACCATCACTGCTCCAGGAAGATCAACCCCTTAGTCTATTATCATGAAGTTTTCACAATGGTTAGCCTGAAATACCTGTGCTTGAGTCTATACCCACACAAGGAACATCTCACACTCGCTATGCTCAGCCACCTCTAACTCAGTTGTAATCTCCACTCTAAAACAGTCTGCTCAATGTACACTCCCCCCCACCCCAAAATAGTCCTCTCCTTAATTATGCATCACTGCCTGCACCTTCAGTTCAAGTCTTCCTGGCACAAGATATCCAAAAGCAAACAGCATTGCAGCAGTGCGTTATAGAAGACAACAGACTCCCCTGATACAGGGAGCCTAATATTCAGCCTCAGATTCTTCTTATAACTGCATATGCCTGCATCCCATACTTTTTGCTCCATTATTCCCTTTTCCTCCTGTTGCTGGTTTTTAAGCACCTACCTCCCAGTAGGGAGTATAGAGAGTTAAGGATACTCCTAATTTAAAAGTTTAACCAACTTATTGCTCAGGTACTCCACTTGATTTCTCAATGGCCATAGAAAGGCAGTTGTAAATGAACGATCGAGTAGCCAAAGAATAATAAAAAAAATCTCCAGATGCAACAACCAGGTAGATTATAGAAGGCCTCCTGTAAGTACACCTGTAACAAAACAAAGACTAAGGAAAATGTGAGTCCACTGCTGAATGAAATGGGAGACCCGGTTAAACAGGACTGGAAAAAGGCTGAGGTACCGAATGCCTTTTTTCCTTCAGTCTTTACCAACAAGACTGGTCCTCAGGAATCTCAGGTCCCAGAGACCAGGGGGGAAGACTGGAACAAGGAAGATGTACCCTTAGCGGAAGAGGATAAGGTCAGGGAATACTTAAGCAAACTGGACATTGATAAGTCACGGGCCCTGATGGGATGCACCCACCAGTGCTGAGAGAGCTGGCAGATGCCACTGCGAGGCCACTCTCGATAATCCTTGATCAATCATGGCAACTAGGAGAATTGCCTGAAGACTGGAAGACAGCAAATGTCATTCCTATCTTCAAGGACAAGAAGGATTCAGGGAGCTACAGACCGGTCAGCCTCACCTTGATCCCTGGGAAGGTGATGGAACAGCTAATCCTAGAAACCATTCCCAGGCACATGAAGGGCAAAAAAACCCCCATCAGCAGTAGTCAGCACAAATTCACCAAGTGGAAGTCCTACTTGACCAAGCCAACAAGCTTCTATGATGAGATGACCAGCCTGGGATGAGGGGGGAGCAGTGGATATTGTCTTCCTGGACTTCAGTAAGGCCTTTGACACTGTCCCCCATAAGATCCTCACAGACAAGCTGTTGAAGTACAGGCTGGATGGGCAGACAGTGAAGTGGGTAAAGAACTGGCTGAATGGCTATGCCCAGAGGGTGGCAATCAGTGGTTTAAAGGCTAATTGAAGGCCAGTAACTAGCAGAGTACCCCAGGGGGCAATACTGGGTCCAGTCCTGTTTAACATTTTCATTACTGATCTGGATGATGGGGAAAAGTGTTCCCTCAGCAAGTTTACAGATGACTAATTGGAAGGAGTGGCTGATACACCAGAAGGTCTTGTTGCCATCTAGAGGGACCTCAACAGGCTGGAGAAATGGGTGTCAGGAACCTCATCCAGTTCAGTAAGGAGAAGTGCAGAATCCTGCACCAGGGAGGAACAGCCCCAGGCACCGCCACATGCTGGGGGCTCCCAGCTGGAGAGCAGCTTGGCAGAAGAGGACCTGGAGGTCCCGGTGGACACCAAGTTGAACATGAGCCAACAAGGTGCCCTTGCTGCAAAGAAGGCTAACAGTATCCTGGGCTGCATTAGGCAAAGCACTGCCAGCAGGTCAAGCTTCCCCTCTGCTCAGTACTTGAGAGGCTACACCTGGAGTACTGTGTCCACTGCTGGGCTGCTCAGCACAGGAGAGAGGCAGAGATACTGGAGAGAGTCCAATGAAGGGCCACAAAGATGGTTACGGGACTGCAGCATCTCTCTTATGATGAAAGGCTGAGAGCTGGGACTGTTCAGCCTAGAGAATAGAAGGCTCGGGAGATCTTATGAATATATATACATACATATATATATACACACACACATACATATATATACTTGAAGGGAGGGTACAAAGAGGACAGAGCCAGGCTCTTTTCATCAGTGCCCAGTGACAGGACAAGAGGCAGTGGGCACAAACTGAAACAGGAGGTTCCCTCTGAACATCAGGAAGCACTTCTTTATTGGGCAGGTGACTGAGCAATGGCATATGGTTGCCCAGAGACGTTGTGGAGTCTCCCTGCTTGGAGCTATTCAAAAGCTGTCTGAACATGGACCTGAGCAACCTGCTCTAGGTTGAGCAGAGGTGTTGGACCAGATGACCGGAAGTTGGATCTCCACACATATTAAGCTGAGGCTGTAGTTTATAGCCTCTGCTCTCACCTTCATGCATGTGGAGGTTGATGACATAACAGCAGTTAGGGCCAGGCTCCCATAGGTGCAGGGGTCCCTTCCAACCTAATCCATTCTGTAACTCCGTAGAGACAGCACTAACCTAGCTGAAGTTTAAGGCACATATCTTTAACACAGTCTTTACAACAAAAAATTTGAAATAAGTATTAAATCGGCAATGCAAAGTTTGCCATGCTATCTAAATCTATTCTCCAGTTCCTGGCCTTGATTTCTGTCCAGTACAATAAAACCAGTACAGTTGGAGGGAGTTTTGAAGGCGCAAGTGAATGAACCACACTAATTTTTCTGCAATCAGCCAGTGAGGATTCAATGTAATACATTTCCCCAAGGAACAGAACTACTGCCTGTTCTCTCAAAGTGATGGCTAGTATTTGTTGCTTCTCTCCATACAGAGATTAGAAGCAGCAATGTCACCCATCTGCTGAGCAATCCTGCCGCCTTGCAGCAGACAGGAAGAGCCCACCAGTAAGTCATTTGTAATACAAGGACAAGGATGGTGTTGGATATGCAGTTTCAGCGCTGTGCATGGTACCATCTTCCATCCATGTATTTCAGATGAAGCAGGTCCAGAACAGAGCCTAGCAGTCCTCTGAAGACTGGCTCACGTCCATCAGCTCAGCTGGATACCCCCATTCAGAGCTCTGTTGAATGTCCTGGAAAAAAAGCTGCTGCTGGAGGCTCTTTAGACTGTTCAAGACCTCTGAAGAGAGTTCATGAAAGGCCACCTGGTTTTCCTGATCCTCGTCCTCGACATCATCCTCTTCCTCCTCCTCCACAAGGTCATCAGGAGGCAAAGGAGAACATCTAGAGATGTAGCCCTGGTCTGACTGCACTGATTGTCTTTGGTCTTTGCATTGGTCATTGAACACCAACTGGTGTTGATTGTCAGCCTCCTCTTGGCAGAAAGAGGAATCTGAAGGAATGACACTCTGCTGATAAAGAGAGTACATGAGTCCATTCAGATGGTGCCTCAGTTCACCTGAGAGGTTTGCAGGACTCTGGCCATCTGTTGCTGAAACTTCACAGTCATCATGGAGGATGATATTATTCCTCATTGGAAAACTTGTCTCCAGAAGAGGAACTTCTTCCATGCAGTCCTCATTACTCAGCACATGATGACCAAGTATATTTTTATCTTCCACGGAAGTGACCGGCTCCACTACCTGAACTGGAGGGGTCTCATCCGTAGGAATGACCATTGTCTGAGAAGTTGGATCTCCACACAGATTAAGCTGAGGCTGTAGTTTACAGCCTCTGCTTTCACCTTCATGCATGTGGAGGTTGATGACATAACAGCAGTTAGGGTCAGGCTCCCGTAGGTGCAGCTGGTGCTTCACAATTCCACCGGGTTCACTTAGCAATGAATCCACCTGGCTCTCTCTGTTTAGGGACTGCAACTCTTCATCATTATCCAGGCAGATGCTTTCAGCCTCAAACCAGCTTGGGTGCTCTGTCTGCCAGTTCCTGAATTTTTGTACTGCTTCTTTCAACTTCCTCCCACTAGGGGTATCAATGTAGTTTTCAGCTGTGATTTCCTGGATTCGATGGATGCGCCCAGGTTCAAACTTCTCCAAGTCCTGAATCCGAAAATAAACATCCTCAAACTTGTCCATCAGTTGGTACCTGGATGTGACGTTGAACAGATCTGGTATATCCTTCTCACTACTTATCCCATCAAAATAGCAGACTATATACATTCCAAAACAGGCTGGCTTCTTGAAATCTGGCAGGATCAAATTCAAGGCTGGGGTGAATAGATCTCCCATTGGCTTTTGCTGATCTTGCTTGAGACAAACAGGCGCGCTCCCAAGCATGGCCTGCCATTTGGCCTGGGTGCCTCGTGAGCATAAGATGATGATTTTTGAAGACAAGTCTTCCATTTCCTTCTTTTGTCGAGTAAGCCAGGGTAATGGCCCAAACTCTGAGATCTGGTGATCTTCTAGCAGATCTAAGGCTACAGCTGTACCACAGACAGTCATAAGAAACTCTGCAAACTTCAGCACCACATCCACATACAGCAGGTGATCGGCAGAGTACACGATCCAAACCTTTCGAGGCTTTAAGGGTGGCAGAGGAAGGTCAGTAGATGGTACTGCTGAAAGACAGAAAAATATTAATCCCAGCCACATTCCTGAAACTGCAGTGATGCAAACCAGTAGCAATCAACACAGGAGAATATTAACAAAAGGTTCTAGCAACTACCAGTTCTGAAGCTATTTTGGCAACATATGCAGACAACACCTCATTGCAGAAATTTTATATTAAAGTCCAGATAGTGGAGCTGTGATTTTGTAATAATGCTTGGGTGGTTCATGGAATTTCACCACACAAAAGTAAAACACACTGGCTTCAAGAGGCTTTCAATATAGCTATGTGCTGCTGGAGAGCTGAGTGCACCCCAAAACGATCTCCTGTTGCTATTGCTTAAATGATCAGCAAGGGTTCCTTTGCCAGTACAACCTCAGCTGGGTCAAAAAACCCCATTACTTTACAAAACAATTATCTTCCATCTGCCAAAGATGGCATTCCAACTTGCATCTTCTCTCTCCAATGCTACTGGTTGTTACAAAGTTGTTTTCTTGACTAAACAGCAAGATCCTATGGCTACCTTTTGGTTTTGAGAAGCACCTATAGAGGAGCAGAGCACAGGAGAGCCCGTTTCTGGACAACTACTTGAGACTTCCAGAATACATTACATGTGCTTGACAGCACACTGGCAGGACATCTTACCAGTCTGCAAATCATGGTGGCTGCATTTCCCTCGCTGGTGTCCTGGAAGAGAGGGAAAGTCACTGTCAGTTCTGAAAACAAGAAATAAAATTAACCCCTTAACATGACAACCCCTTCCAAAGGCTACATTCAAAAACTGCATTCTTTAACTGCATCGGGATGAACAAGACATGGGGAGGGAGAAGCCTAGTAATAAATATACTAAATGAATAAAGACTTTTCTACAGCCAATTTTGCTATGTACTTCACTACATTTTTCCTTGGACAGGAGAAGGGATGAACACAAAACCAATTTTCTCCATCTTCCCCCAGATCTAGACAGCCTCTCAAAAAATACGGAACCCCAAACATTCTCTCACCTCTCTTTAGGGAGAGGAGACTTCTTTTAGAGAGTTTTTTCTTAAGAGGCTTCTCTAAAGAGGTGGCTAAAATGTCCCTAGCTACATTACAGATATAAAATTTATATTAAGAAATTTTCCAAAAATGTTTCCAATTACTCTTCTCAGATAAAAACCCCCAGTGAGTTGCAGTCTCCCTATGACAACTGCCCCACGGTTACAGCACAAAAGACTAGGAATTAGTTCTTAATCACTCAATTTTCCAGCCTGCAAAATGTGTATCTAAGTAATGTTTCTCAGTGAATGTGGAAGAAGAAAAACAGGACACAAACTCAAAATAGTATGAAAATATATTTCGCAGAGATTTTGGGGGGCAGGGGAAAGACTATGGTCTGGACAAACATGAAGCTTCTGCCTTGAAAACTCTTACATAATGCAGGAGAAAGATAAATGGAAAGGATATCTGTAGCAATCTGTGGGAAACAAAGGGCTGAACTATGAAGTTTCTTTTTCCCCCCACGAGCTCTGAAGCTCTATGAAAATGGAGTATCGGACAGCGCAATCCACTTAAGTCTTTACTTAACTAGGTGGATGGTATTAGGATGTTACAAGTCCCATGATGTAGAACAGAAGAAAATGTTTACATAGGCATTATTTTAGTGGCAGTACATCAGAATGGCATGGAAGAAAACAGCAAGAGGAATAATTACAGAAGTAGGAAACAGTTTTAGCACTGAGTCTTTTGCTTCTAGCTGCTATGAGTCTTACCTGCTCGTTTTTTGGTCATACAAATGACACCTGCTATGACTGATCCCACCAGTAATACACAGATCCCAGTGATACACCAGTACAGCCATATAATCATATCATCTGTGGTACAAAAAGAGCACACAGACATTACTTTACACAAATAAAGAGTTTCACTCAGGAACAGAATTTTCTTGAGCAGCAGAGGCCAAGTGAGAAGAACCATGGCTCTGCCCAAAACTATGGGTAATCCAGTACTTCACCCTTACAACATACACCACAGTCACTTATTGAAATGATGTCCTGCTTTCATGATGCTCTGCACCACAAAGAACCATATGCGTAACACATTGAAAACACAGACCAATAACCCTCCTCTGTGCACAGCAATGTTTATTCAGCTTTGACAGGCATGCAGCCCATGTCCTGCTTGTTTCACATAATATATCTTCAAAAAATTTTATGATTTTGGGTGAAGTATTTTTTTCAAACTACAGGTGTTTCTTCTTTTTAAATCTTTGTCAAAATTAGCACCTTACAGGTTTTGGAGCAGCCAAAAAAAGATGTCAAATCATTATGCACATGACTTATCTTGACATTCATAAGATATGAATATATGCAAGCTATTCTCTCCAGAAGCTGCTTTATATTATGCAAAACTTTTAACACTAAGCAAAGTGACAGAAAGTGTTTCATATAAAGACTCTTCCTGTCAAAAGTGTTTCTCAAAGAATTTTTTGCAAGTGAAGTATCTCTAAAAAAATTGCTAAGATTCATGCTGCATAAAAAAATTCACACTGCATACAAATACTTGCCTTCTTAACGCATGGTGAAGTAACTCAAATACAATTTATTCTGAACTCAGTGGTACAAGGGGACATTTCCTGCTTACCGGGTCAGGGAGGATCATTTGTTATTCTGTATGACAGTAAAAGAGAAGCAAGAGATGTTTCACGGTAATGGAAGAGCTTCTTACCTGATGGGTCCATACCTGCAAAAGATGAGAGTTACATTAAAAATTCAGCTCTCATCTGTAAAACAGTGAGAATTTAATTTACAGAAAAGGAGTTCTCACTTGGAGCTGGTGAACATGGGATGAAAGTAGAGTGTCTCATACAGTCTGTACCACAGTTCGCAAAGAATGGCTGAATCTGCAGTCAAAATAAATTCAGAAAACAGAGGCTATTCTTAAAAGCAATTCTGTTCTAACCTGACTTTCCCCTTGCCTCTGCAATCCCTGTATTTTAGCACAGGGACGCAGAATTCCCATTTCCCTTCCAAAAACAAGATTAATCAAGAATTCTTACACTGTTCACTACACATTAACAAAGCAACAAGCTTCTGTGGTCGCACGCCTGTCATTCCCTGACTTGGCAACCCTACACTAAGGAAAAGCCGCTGTTTACAGAGAAGATCTTTATAAAAAGTATTCTGCCACAATCATTATTTCCCTGATGCAGGCAATGGCTATTCTCCAAATCTCAGAACAAAACACCAGGCAAAAAACATAACATTCCTAAGCTGCACATTGTCTTGTTGATGAAGGAATGAGGAAGGAAGGACATACAGACAACAGTGAGATCCTACCTGTACTTTGTAGTTGCAGCAAGCTCTTAAGTTCTTCTCCATTTTGATTGTGACATTCACTTGCGGTTGCAGTTCATCCTGCAGAAATCAGATGTAAGTTAATGGATGGAAGAAGAAAACGGAATGAAAGCAGGAGAAAAGAAAAGACGTTGAGATGAGAATATGGACTGTTACAAAGAAGCAGAAATTTCTATTTTTGTTGTTGTTTAAACAATAAGCCCACAGAGAACAAAACAGTAAATGGTCTGGCCACCAAGACTGCGGGTGTCACGTGTGACTGATGTGGTAACACAATTAAGACAGCAGGCTAAGGCTGCACATGTAACAGGAAACAATTAAGTTTGTACGTTGCATAACTTCAAATGTGTTAACTTAAGCTTACAATTTCTTAACAATGTTAATGTCTTATTTAATGTGTAAACATAATTAACAAGGTTCCTCATGCGCTTCATTAAAAAATAAAAAGAGCTGTCAACATTGCTGCCTCTGATAC
>VXAL01018194.1:295460-310802 GCA_013399475.1 Chauna torquata | reverse complement strand
CCCCCCTTTTGATAAACTACAATGATTTATTGAAACTGCACCTCAATTTTGGCTGATTTATTTAGCCCTATTTCTCAGACACTGCCTTGACAAAGGCAATAAGGACCAGACAGTCAAATGTCAAGCTTCCGTTTCCACTGCAGCTGCTTACAGACTGCTCCATGCATTAGAAAACATCTTTGAGAACCTCTTTGATCTTTTATCCACCAAATTGAAAGAAATTTCCCTTTTCCAAAGGCAAGATAATAATCTGAAAAGAACTGCTTGAATTGTATTCATTAGATCTGCTATACCTTGGCTCCAACTCCTTGTTTAGCAATTGTTAAAGAAATGTTTGTCTAAATTACCACAGAAGATATAATTGATATCATTTAGGAAAGTAATTACCTCTGTAACCTCACGTGTGATCATCCTACATTTCTTTTCATTCAAGAAACTGGTGACATGAATTTGGTACCGGGTTGACTCCATCCATGGGTTAAAGCTCACAAGCAGAGTTACATCATCTAGACTTTTAGCTTGGATCCTGGGCTCCCACAGGCTGCCTGGAAGTAGTGCAGATATTCCCAAGTTTCTTAACTGTCAGAACCGTTTCAACAGGGCACCCACAACTACATGACCCTGACAAATTCTTACCTGTCTTTATACATGGGATAGTTCTTTTCATCAGAGAGTCTGTGCAGTCTGCAAGACAGACCATCAATGACCAGTCAGAAACATTGTACTGCCATTTAGGAAAAACACCCATTTTCTTATCACAAGCCAGACACCTGAGCCTTCCTTGATGAGTAGACCTTTGTTCCAAAGCAGCAACAAAATTCTACAGGAGAATAATATCAGTTTCCAATGTACAAACTAGCCCCTCCACTGACGTTTTGTTTTTTTGCAATAGAGATATAAGAAATGACTAAAAACATACAGTATTTATTATGACAGTAATGTTTGACAAGGCGTGCTGATAGAAGACTTGTACAGAGAGGGTCACAGTGGAATGAAAACTACATACTGATCTCTGGACCCTGAGCGTCACAGCCATAGCTTCCTTCAAAAGCATTCTGTCCCAGGAAAACTAGGAGGTTGAAGTCTTCCTTGATCCCAAAATACTTTTCCACATTTATAATTCTCTAAGCTTAATTTAGCAGATTGGCCCTGCAATTTGGGACCTTTTTCAGATTCAAATCCAGAGTTACATATTCAACATTTAGCAATGTGGGATTTACAAGTCTCAGCCTAAACTATGTCTCTCCTCCAGGGCTTGGACACAAAGGAAAAGAAAGAACTCCCTACAATTGCTTGCTTAAACAGTTGAAAGAAAACATCACAGATTTTAAGTTCATGCCCCTGTAATTCACAGGTAAGCTCCAATCAGCAAAGTTCCCTGCAGCTGCTGACCTCAACACAATGCATTAGGTTTCTTAGGAATGGTGGAGGATAAGACCAGAAGGGCTCAGTATGACCACGTATAATGAAGGATAGGATGGCTGAAAACTGAGTGCCCCCTCTCCTTTTCCAGCTCACATTGACTGACACACCACATGTATCGTCATTTTATAACTGCAAAGTCATGTTGTCAACTGTAAGCAAGAAGAAAATTATGAACCAGTTTTTAAGCTGTATATTGAATGCATTTATAAAGCAGTCAGTGCAGCCAGAGGGCACTGCAGATGCTCAGCATCTTCAGAGAAAACAAGTTCTTTTTAGTTATAGGAAAATTTCCATATACACAAGAAAGAGTCAGGCAGTCAGCTCCATGACGTTTCTCGGTAAACCATGCCCAACTGTGCCTTTGAAATCAAAATTCACGTGCATAAAGTTTGATATTAGGAGCCAAATTTTACTTGTTCTGATTTGGAAATTTTGGTCAGTACTTCCAGTTCCCACAAGCAGAGAAGCAAGTCTGAAAGATTTAAAAGTACATAAAAGCAGCGATGATAGTCTGCAGAGAACATGAAAGATCAGTCTACAGCCCTACTCATGTAGGTGAAATATCTTTGTATCTGCTCCACTGATGAACATTTCAGTAAAAATCCAGGAGATGTAACTTGTCTTCAAATAGCATTTCGACATGTCACCCATACCAGCTTTCAGGTTTAGTTATGACTTTCTGTTTAGCCATAGCTGTAGCAGAATTCTTAATGAGCTACAATGCAACATCTCAGAATTCAGAGCCCCAAGCCTACAGCTTCGTCCAGCTTTCTAGAGAGCACAGCACATTTTTTACAGCAGTATCTTCCACGCAGGAACTACAGTCAACCAGAATCAAAGTGTCTGGCCGTCACTGCATTGTCCCTCCACATGCACCTTATTCCAAGTAGAAATCTGACAAACTGCTGGACACAGGATCCCAGAAAAAAAGGATGGTGACTTGTAGCACAAATGATATATGCGCTTTGGATATATACCACAGGAGTACTGCAGAAAGGCTAGCACCATAGACTTTCTAAACAGCAGAATTCAAAAAGGACAAGTTTTTAATAATATTATCACCTTATTGCCAAACTTCCTTACAGTTTATTGGCTTGGTCTTGGAAAAAATGGAACCACAAACTATCAAACAAAGCCCTAAGCTCAAGTCCTAGGGAAACAAGAGCATCTCTTACCAGGTATTGTGAGAGATGTGGACTTGCAATTGTAGTCTCCATCTACACTCAATTTCGGCAGGTGGTAGACAGTCACTTGATAAGTCTGGCCAGGTTCCACCTCAAAACGGTTAAAAGTGAAATTCCACTGAAAACAAAACACATTCAAGGTCTTAAAATGAGACTGCTGCGCTATCAAGGCACTGAAATTAACAGCTGAGTGGTCCTGTCCCATTGTGTTGCCTCATCTCATATTTAAAAAAGGAACTCAAATGCATTAAATGTACCAGTCCCCTGGTCTGTCTCAAATTCTTGTGTTTGGAATGAGGAGGGAGGAGAGAAAAAAAAAAAAGCTATTTCGTGGGATCTCTGAGCTGATACAATGGTCTCACGCCAAACTACTTTGTGGAGTTCCCACTGAATTACATTCTGAATTGAAAGACGATTAGGCTAGAATATGCAGTTTTGAGACTAAAATTTTAGTCCTGTATGAATCTTGCAGTGCTGTGCAAGTGCTAAGCATTTAGAATTACACTTGCACACGCATAGTTCTGTACTTGACCATTCCATATATACATGGAAAAATTTATACTGTTTTCCACATATCAGCAATGCTATGCAAATTCTGGGAGAGGCAATGGCGCTTGTGGGTGAGCCAGCTTTGGCCCAGTTCTAGGTGGTAAGGAACCAACTCCAAATTCCTCTTGTTCATAACGGGAGCTGCGGATGCTCAGCACTTTTCTGATGAGTTCCCTAAACCGAGCATAAACTGGAAGGACCAGATTGGTGCTTTCCTCCACAGCAAGAGAGTACAAGAGAGAACTGGAAGTAAAAGGAAAGACTGAGTTACAAAGAAGGCTGTAGTGTCACAATTGTCAAGCAGAATGCAAAAACTCCCACAATTGTTTGCTTTAAGCAACATCCAGAATGGTGACACATGCTAGGCACTGACAGCAACAATACTTAAAAGCCAGAGAATGGTAAAAGTGAAAGAGAAACCAAGATAAGTAGGCAGCTTGTACATGGTTACATGCAAGCGTAAACCAAACTGGTAATGATACCAGGTCTCAAGCCCAATATCTTGATTGTTACACCAGCTTTTCTGACTAACCAGCCTGTACTTAAAGAAAAAAAAAAGTAGCCTTACTATAAGATAGGGAAAGCAGAACCAAACCCCTGGACTAGAATAAGTAGTTTAGGGTCCTTGGCACTCACCCGGCCTCCATCCGGTCGGACCTGAAGTGGCAAGTTGTTCTGAAATTCAAATTGGGCGCAGATCTGTTGATTGCTGCTCACTTGCATCACTGCCAGCTCTGCCCCTCGGAGATACCGAATGCTAGCTGCAGGCACACAGACAGAGAGAGATGTTTTCCTTTTCCTGTCAGCTGCATGTCCGCAGGTTGCAACCCCCACAGAGATCACCACTGTGCCTAGTCTTGTCACAGTGTTACTCCTTTGAAGTGCTGGGAATCCCAACACAGAGATAACTGGACATGAAAACGTGAGCATGCAGGGTTGACCAACACCACTGCTAGCTTACAGGTTGTCATGCACAGCAAGAGCTCCACTCATGCAAACGACAGGGCAGGACGGAAGGCAACTGCATCTTCCAGATGTGGTGACAGTTCACAGGTTTGGTGTTGTGTTTAACTCTGCCTCTCAATACTGCTTTATGCAGTTTTGGCACCAGGGTGACTGTTGTTTTATTTGGTACAAACAATCCCAGTTAGCAAGTTCATAACTGTGGCTACATCAAATGATAGTGTTACTTGAGTCATACCTGCTTCTATGCTACTATAGCTATACTGAGATAACTCTATACCATCCTCAGACATAGGTCCTGCAGAAGCAGGAAACAAATGTGCTTAATTCTGACCTGAATCAGTGCAAAATCATGGAAGAGAGCATGCAAGCACACCACCATACACAAAAAAACAAACAAACAAAGTTATTTGGAGAGTAAGAAAACTTGACTAACTGGTACTTGTTAAGATTCCAATAAGACAATTATTCCTTTACCAAGACACATGTGCATACAGAAAATCTAAGTTACAAGGACTAGATTATCCTAAATGGGAGGCACTTGCACTGGGTTAACAGCACATAATTTAAGAACATGCAAATAGTAGCTTAATTCTCATTTGTTCAGTTTGTACATGTAATTCCCCTGCACGAGACTGTCGCAGTCACTACTATTGACACTACTTGACAAGGCAAAGCCTGCAGTGCAAACCTCCTTTTTCCCCTTACTACTGTGGAAAAGGCATGTGCTACTCTCGATTTTGTTTTTCTCTGCTTTTCCCATGTTAAATGTCATTATCCCATACTAATGGGAACATTTTAAACTCTTGAATACCCAGCATACTCAAAGCCCAGATTCAGTCATCAACAAAAAAACAAGAACTCCTTAAGCAAAACCAAACCAAAACAAAGCAGCTGAACACCCAAATTTCAAAGCTGTCTTTCCATGACTAGATCAGTAAAGTCTCCAAGCCATAATTCTCCTTCATGTCCTTACCAGACTACACCTCATTCCTCTCTTCCACATTCAACAACCACCACTTACCATCAGTGGCCACTTTCCACTCTATCCGAAGCACGGGGAGCAGTTCTCCATCCGCCTGACGGAAAACATCAGAGAAGACATGAAGACTACTGGGAGCAGAAGGTGTCCACGTCTGATCCTGCAGCCAACTTCTCTCTATGCAGGTACCTGCCCGGCAAGTAAAAGCTGTTATTTAGAGCAGGGCAGAGGAAAGACTGCTTAATTGCAGTTACTGTCTGCCCTTCGAGCGAGTGGTACTCAGAGGACAAATACAGGTGACAGACCGCTTCACCGTTCAGAAAGGCAGTTTTCGGCATGCAAATACTTTATAAGTTGCCTGTAATATTCTGAACTCATGCACTCTGGTAACTTACACTTCCTCTTTTCCTTAAAATGCATTAATAGATTGTTATCCCAATTAATCTAGTTGGGTTAAACAGGTCAAGTGAGTTTACTCAATATTTCCTGCAGCAAGTCCATATCTTGATTCCTAAAACAGATCTGTGTTAGAAGACTAATACTAATTATACTAATTTCAAGCCTTCCAATGCTAGTGTCAGATATCCAAGCAGTTTTTTTAAACAATGTAATGAATTTTTGGAACAATGGCCATATTTCTAATTTGAATACACATCTGACTTCAGCTTCCAGTGACTGCTTGTTAACGCCTTTCCTAAGCTAATGAGCCCTCTGGACAGAAAAATAATTTATGTTAGTCAATACAGTGTTAGGGAAAACAGGTCCTATAATCTCATCGGAAAATGAAATCAGGTATGACAGGCATTAGACAAATACCATCTACTTAGACTTTTGTCAGACATTTGACTTATCAGAGCACATTAAAAATAGCTCTGCTGAGTATCAGTGAAACACAAACACAGGAGGAACCAGGCTGAAAAATCAAGGGGGAGTTGCAAGTGGGAAATCATTACTGTTTGAATGTTTTAAATAGCTCTGTGGAGGCGAGCGTAGGCCCAATGGTATGCATTTTTCTAAAAAAAGATTAAAAATCTAGAAATAAATAAAATACCTAATGATAGAGCATCTGATAACTGACAGGCTTGGGGGGTGTGGGGGGGAGGCAGAACTGTCAGTAAAAACATATTTGAGTCATTTGGTATACAGGACTCAATCAGACAAAACACTTGGCATACTGTAATGTATACCTAAGGACACGTAACGTAGGTCATATCTACCTAATGAGAATTTATAACACTATTTATTTATAACAGTACTGCTGAAAAACTAGCAGAACAGCTACTGAGCATGAGCTGTGCCATGTAAGCTATGAATCACATGAACAGGCGAGTGTGACCACTGCATATATCAAAAAAGAAAAAAGATAAAAGTTGAAATGATTATACAGGCTTTGCAGAGATCAGCGTGACTTTCTTTAGCTATTTCCTGCATCCACACAAACTAAACCTTCTCATGACAGCCTAGTTTTAGGCTAAGGAAACAGACGATTCTCAAATGCTCATTTTACCAAAAAATATCTAGAGGAAAACCTGGTAAAACTGAAGTACCTTACAGAGAAGTGTGCTAAGCACTAACAAATCTTTCCCCTAGAGTAGAAAAACATAATAGGAATCAAGAGGCAGAATTTAAACCACATATTCAAATAAGGCAGCATTTTAATAGTGGAACTGGAGTTTGCCTTAACTATGTTGCCAAGCTGTATTCTGATGTCTAGCTGCCAAATACGACCCAATCTGATCCCACCCAAACCCTCTCCTGCCAAAAACATCTAAAATCTGCTTATTTTCAGCACAGTCAGCTCCCCGGTCTGGCATGCCAAACATAGGTACAAAAACATTAGTGCCAATACATGCCAGGGAGTTCTGCCGCACCACCCAGATGCCTCCACATACCAAATGGAGGAATGCTGAACATGCTTTTTTTTTTTTTGGAACATTAACCAATAAATCATAGTGAAGTGCATCAGATCTGTGCCATTGCTAAGACTTGACCCCTTATGCCTGATATGCCCACTGATACCTATGTTCAAGAGGCCCTACAATAACTTATGTCCCTTTCCAATTCATTGTACTTTATGCCTGATAATTTACACTCATTGCTCTCAGCTGCACCCCTTTATGCCCCCTTCTTTTTATTCTAGGTTATACATGTATTTTCCATCAAGTACTATCAAATCAGTAACAGTTTGTAATGAACACTTATTGATAAACTTGTCTTAAAATTCCCATTTCTTTACAGATGGACTGTCCCAGTTTTAAATATAAAACTAAACAAGTTGGGTTGTGTGTTTTCCCCACACCCCAACCCTGCCCTGGAAAAGAGACTTAACTTCCCATTCTTCTTTTATCTGGAGTTGATCATGGATCAAACTGAAAACTCCCAAAGCCAGGCACGACAGCAGTGCTTCACTTTACATCTCTCTGACTCCAGCAGAAAGAACTTGCTGTACGAACCCAGTTAAAAAAAAAACAGGCATGATAAGATGAGAACATGGCAATGAAGAAAAACATGACTTACTATTTCCTACGAGGCAGTTTAAATCCTGTTGGGGGGAGAAAAACAAGAATATTACTCACAGAATAGAAATTGGATTGATAATAATTTGCTTCTGTTTGGTAGCGGGGGGAAAACAATTCAGTGCATAGCAACACATACAAGCTGGAAGAATTAGCCATCACAGAAGTCTACACAAAGTCATTCAGCAGAAAAGGACACAGGGCACGAAACCTCTGCACATCTGAGCTGCATATTTAAGTGACAGCAGCGGCCGCAACAATGGAATGAAACTGAATAGAGGCAAGGATGCAGGATGATAGTAATAATCTCCCAAAATCCAGGCCCGTTAAAATAGAAACGAGCGTGGCACGAAAGAGTGCTTGAAGCAGATGAGTGTGATTTCAAACACCATTGCTCTAAGCCACCGCTCCCCGCACGGGCGATGCCTGCAGCTCTCAGCCCAGGAGCACGGGTGCCCTGTGGCCAGGCGCTGCGCACTGCCCAGCACGAGGCATCTCCTTCATCTCACACTGGGATTCGAAACCACTGCCCAAAGACATGCCCTGCACATTCAGAAGCAACCAGAGGTGACGTGGGCTCTGCCTGGTTTTCCCCACGCATGTTTTGTTTACGCTGGGAGACCCCACAATCACTAGTAAAAAGCATGTGCTTGGTTAACGCGATGCAACAGCCTAGCAGTGATCAGTGGAGTTTTCATCGACTTAGCAAACCAAGGTGAAGGCAAGGTTTCCTCCCACTCTTCCTACACCTTACCACAAAGGTGGATGTTGTTGTCGCACTGTTACCACAACCAGAGACAAGGCAGCGGCGTTTTTGATCTCTGTGCAGCTTCTTACGGCCAACACAATGTGTGCTTAGCTTGTGAATGCAATCAGCGAACTCAGGTATCATACACACCATGCTGAGAAACTGGTTATTTTAAGTGTGAATGGAGCTCTGCCTCCTGTGGAAAAAATACTTACACCATCAGTGATCACATTTCAGCTCACACATCTGTGCTCTCTCAAGCCTGGAAGCAAAAACTGGAAGATTCGGCATTGAGGTCCTTGTGCTTATAAAAACCAACCAACCAAGAAACTTAAAATCTCTTCCAGGCTTTTGTTACACAAGCGAAAACACACAGGTGTCACAAGCAACACGCCTCCACTCCAACAGGTAGCAGTAGTATAAAAGCACCTATCTCGGGTGCTTTAGTACTGTATAGATATACTAATACAGATGCATCGCAAAAGATTCATCACTATACTTAAGTTGTGTAATACTGACCAACTTTGTTATCGCTTAGAAAACATCATTTTATTTCAATCAATTCAAAGAAAGGAATCTGCCTAATTGGCCACCCAGAACATTTAAATATACACAAATCCATACCACATTTTGCCTGTGAATTGAATGTTGGTAAAGAATCATTTTCCTACCAGCTAGCTAGCAGTGGCCCTCACCTAGTTTAAGTACACACTTTTTAGAGTTAAACCATCTTTGGTGCCCTAAGTTAGCACTCAGGCTAACATCCTACAATCAGAACAAATATTCCGATTCCCTTTTGCTGTTAATCAAAGTTCCTTTTATAAACAAGGAGGGAAGTGGGATAAAGAGCGACACATTTAACCTTTCCCTGCCATTTTCCCCGTTCTGTTCTCCTTCCCCTGCTCCCCAGACGTCAGCAGCTCCTGTGCAGAACCCCCTGCCTTCTCCTGCCCCGTCTCAGCTCTGGACCGTGCGGTTTGCAGCCCGCTGCGGGATCCCCAGCCTCGCTGCTGGGCTGCGAACACCCGCACAGCACGTCGCTGGATGGGAGCCTCGGGACAAGCGGCACCGGGAGCCACACAACGGTGCCCTGCCTTGGGCAGAGGAGCTGTAGCGTAACCAAGAGCAAAACATCTATGTGCTTAATGTCACCCTGTAAAAAACACAGGAGGAACCTAACTATTTTTGTTGTGTTCAAAAGGTCAAAGCAGCCACAGCTGGAGGAACCAACCTGACACTTTGAATATCAGACACCAGTTCAGTCTGAACTGTACTCTCACAATTACACTGCACTTAATTATTGCAGAGAAATCCTCCACTGAGCATTTACATCCAGTCATACTTAAAAACAGGTTATGCGTATATTTAATAGAAATGTTATTATAACTTTGTATCTCCCAAGTCAGTTACCGGTTTTTGGGTTGTTTTTCCACCACTGGAAGACTCCGTGTAGCATCTGCAACCTCAATCTTTTGAGGATGGAAACAACCTTGAATGCAAGCAAGTGAATGCTCGTTAAACCAAACCAAAACTGGCTAAGCTACGTTCACAGAAAAAGAGAAAAATACAAAATTGTAATAACCAGTACAGAAAAGCAGATTAAACTATGAAAAGAATTTACTCCTAATACTTCAAATGCTTAATCAGACTTTTTCAGGTAAATTATTTAACCTGACAATGCCCCCTGCATAAACAGGTGCACTGGTTTTGGCTGGGATGGAGTTAAATTTCTTCACAGCTGCTCACACAGTGCTGCGTTTTGGATTTGTGACCACAGCAGTGTTGATCACACCCCGATGTGCGAGCTATTGCTGAGCAGTGCTCGCGCAGCATCAAGGCCTCCTCTGTTCCTCCTGCAGCCCTGCCAGCGAGGAGGCTGGGGGTGCACGAGGAGCTGGGGAGGGGACACAACCAGGACAGCTGACCCTGACTGACCAGAGGGACATCCCACAGCACATGGCGTTGTGCGCAGCAATAAAAGCTGGGGGAAAGCAGCAGAAAAGGGGGGGATGTTCAGAGTCACGGCGTTTTGTCTTCCCAAGTAACCATTACACACGCTGAAGCCCTGCTTTCCTGGAAATGGCTGAACATCTGCCTGCCAGTGGGAAGTTGTGAACAAAGTCCTTATCTTGCTTTGCTTGTGCGTGCAGCTTTGTTTTACCTTGTAACCTGACTATCTCAGCCCAGGAATTTTCTTGCTGTAACCCTCTGACTCTCCCCAAGCCTGCTGCGGGGAACAAGCAAGTGGCTGGGGTGGCTGAGCAGCCACCCAGGGCGAGCCCATAACAGGTGACAAAAATAATGGGCTACTAGGCATGTTTTTTCTGTAATTTAATGACTTCTGTTAAAACGTATCAATTAATATTCAGTCATTTTGTCTTTCTGCTTTTTTAGTTATGAGTAATTACTGTAAACTGCACCATGATAAAGACCTTCTATAAATTATAACGCATTATTTGCCTGAAGAGCAGCAGTATCTGCTTTTATCTGCATGTTGCCGTGTGTTTATTAGCAGATAAGACAATTAACCAAGCGATGGTTACAATTTCTGCTTTTTGTTTCATTATCAATATGAAGATTGAACCAGCACAGCAGATCAGTGGATCCTCTCTTCCTCCAGGTGCGTTGTGCCAGGTGAAGTGTTTGCAATGATGTTCCCAGCATAGATAAGACTCTTCCCTTTCTGGCGTTCATTGAGAAGGAACAGCTTAATTGGGAGCTAGCAGTTGGTTGATGAGGATTCAGAACTGAAATCTGACTGAAATTAAACTTCCAACACTGAGTTTCCACTGGGACAAACAACAATAGTTACTCTGGTGCGTCTCCGTGCCCCAATCAAGATTTTCAAGAGGTTACCAGTATGTTTTTTTCCCCATCCCACACTGCCTCGTTTACCTCCTGTGCCAGTGATGTTTGTTTACCTGCAGATGACTACATCACAGTGTTTTAAGCTGTTACCAGTTGAGAATTTAGCAAGTTTGTCACCAGACTGGGGCAGCCTGCACCAGTTCAGCTGTTGGCCCGCTCCCTCTCCAATACCTGAAGTGTTGCAGGGGTGACCCAACAGCCTCAAACACCCAGAAGAATACTTAATCTGTCCAGAAAGTCCTCACCGTTGGCATACAGAAGCTGAGATAACCCAAGGAGAAGATGAAGCCACAATGCAGACAGCTTTACACCAGAAAATGTAACTCCAAAGAACAGCAGCCAAAAACCGGAAAGCAACTAAAGACAAAGACAAGTCAGTTTTGCAGTAAAATCAGTCAATTACCTCTAGATTCGCACTGGCTACCTCCTCGGCGCTGGGGGGGAATATTGCTGATTTTCCCTTGTAAAGGTCCAACCAACCCAACACCTCGTCTGATGCACTAGCTCATTCAGACTGCATTAACAAAGCTGTGGTCAGCAGAAATAATTAACCTAGTTTCCCTACTTGAGCAAACACAAGTTTAGATGATACAACAGAAATAAAACTACAGCGATGATTGTTTCTGCTCGCCCACGTAGAACCAGAAACACGTCAGAAGTGTTGACAGAATCGAGACGTCAGTCTGCACACGACAGACAAGCAAGCAAATGGGAGAAGGAACAACAAATGCAGAGCTCCGCAGAAAAGCTGAGGATAAAGCCTGCAATTAAGCAGTGTGCTGTGCACATTGTTACAGAAGAGGCTTTAACTGAGATGCTCTGTTCTCACCGTTTTCCTGTTGCCTTTCAGGCCCAACAAGCAAAGCCACACGCATAAATACGAGAGCAAGACGGTTGTGAGCTGCCGCCTGAAACTATTACTGGCAGAAGAGGACATGCACAGTCACCTCTTCTTGTTTACTTGTCATATTTTCACAGAAAGCTAAACAACTGTTTCTTTTACTTTTTCAAAGCTTTTTCTTCTTTTTGACATCAGAGAAGAACAGACCATATGCCATAGAGAATCATATGAATCTGAAAGAAGTGAGAAACTGATTAACAGCACCATGTCATAACAATTCAATTAAATTAACTAGAGGCCAACATTTCCCGGCAGGATGCTGTAGTAACTAGCAAGAAACTGAAGCAAGCTGGGCAGGCATCCAACTTTCCTTTAAAGAGCAACTGCTGAACAGGAAGGGCTCCAGCTTCCCAAAATCTGCCTGTCACCTAGGAGCCGCATCTCCTGAGCCTTGGCTGATTTGAAGTTTACTGCACTTTCCCTTTTCTGATTTGTTGGTTCAAAGAAGCAGAGATCAATAGGACATGAACAAGTTATATGAATAATTACTGAAAAATGATTTAAGTCTGCTAGGAAACAGCCATCTTCTACAGGATTTTTTTTTTTTTAAGTTGAGAAGCTATCGAGAAAAATGCTGTCTTGTACAAGTTCTCAGCAAAATAAAATCCAAACTCAAAAGTTGAAGTTTCTTCGCAAAAAAACAACCAAACAAAACCAACTTGTTAGGGTTTTCTTTATCATGTTTTGGTAGCTTTGATCACTAATCTTTTTTATGTCAAGAAGTCCAGAAACATTTTAGCAGCTCTACATGTGACCAGGGTTTATGGTAACATCCTACACAGCAAAAAGTAGTCACAGAAGGAAATGAGAGAAGAAGGTCAATAGCAAGGGCAAATTGAACATGTTTGTTAAAAAAAAAATAAAAAAAGGACCAGGAAAAGTCTTCCTCACGTGCATCACCATCACTCATCTTCATGAAAGCTGCTGCACCCGTTCTTCTCTAGAGACTTTTAGTGAATATCCACCACGCTGGCAATACTGAAGACCAAAGCACGCACACCTAGCCAAACCCTTACAGCTGGCGGGGTTGTTATAAACACCACATCCCCCCGGGACACAAGGCATGCCGCGTCAGGAAGCGGTTACAGCCCAATGGCTGAGCACCGTGATTAAACACTTCACGGTGAACAACCAGATGGGTATGTAAGTGTGGGATCTTCCCTGTGCCTAGTGAGAAAAGCCAGCCCCACCTCCCTGGAGATGACACATTCAAGTAGCAGTTACCGGAAGGAACTGGGTTTACAGCTGTGTTATTCAGCCTTACAGCTGGGCAGGTTTGATGGAGCAGTGGTGAATAAGGCCCATTAAGTGCATTTGTGGGCATTTTAATAAGATGAGCTCCTGCTAACGAGCATTTAGTTTTATTTTTGTGACAATTACAGGTGCCTACTGACACGACACTTTCACTCCTCTGCCCCAAAACAGCCTCTGACACATCAGTTTGGCTTGAAAACCGCTGCTGCTTGCCCTGACCTACCCCGAGGCTGAGCACCAGCAGCGTGAGCAGGAGGAAGCGGTCTCACCGCCCTGCTCAGCCGCAGCTGCCCTCCGGCACCGCGCCGCAGCCACCCACGGGAGGGGTTCTGAGCCTCCTCTGGGAGCTGCGCAACCGACGGAAAGGGAAGGGGAAAACGGCTTCCAGCTGTCGCAGCTTCAGCCGATCTCACTTTTTCCTATGTGTGTCGGCAGCTGCACCGTTCCTTTTAAAGAGGCTGCTAGCGGGTTTGTTTTTAAGCCAACTCATTTTTTCATATTTTAGAAAACAGCTCGTTGAAAAAACAACTGAAGTGGCAGGCTGACACCGTCACTGGTCTGTGAGCTCACCCCGAGCGTGGGGCACCGCATTTCCTCAGTGAAAGCTGGTGATGTACTGGTGAACCCCTCGCTGAGTTAGTGGTTCACGTTCCCTTTAGAAGAAAAACAACAAAAAGAAATCAAGATGTACAGCCAGGAAGACAAAGTCAGTCAAAACCCTCTACAACGCGTTAGTCTCAAGCTCTGTGTGACTAACAATATTTGGGATGCCCATGGTCATGCTAGATGCTTAAGCAATTTTGTAATCTCCTCTTTCCCCTTTGCTAAGATCTTGCTTTTTTGTAATTTCACAACACCCAGCCTAAAGTAAAATTGGAGAAGTGGAGCATTTTCCTGGGGTATTTTTAAACAGGAGTGAAAGCAGCAGGAGAGGTCAGGCAAAACAGGCATAAGTCTGTGGCCAAACGTTAGGAAAGGCAGAGCAGGCAAAGGATAGGAAACGCGTACAGGAAAAGGTTATAGAAGAGTGTCACAGTTTGGAGGGGTCTTGGTCTCTTGCAAGGATGGACAGACAACACCGGGACCACAGGACACGCTCAGCACACCATAAGTCTGAACTAGTCAGGACAGGAAGGTGCTTCTTTAGAACGCAGCATGACGGTAATTGTACCAAAGGCTTCACC
This sequence comes from Chauna torquata, assembly GCA_013399475.1. Lineage (NCBI taxonomy): Eukaryota > Metazoa > Chordata > Aves > Anseriformes > Anhimidae > Chauna > Chauna torquata. The sequence continues at coordinate 296,228 of VXAL01018194.1, read as the reverse complement.
CTGTGACGCATATACAGGACTCTGAAATGGGAGCTGTGCCATGGGACAGCTGGAATTTGTCTTTTTCTCTTAAGCATCACATTTTATTCATGTAGCTGGCCACACATACTCTGATCTCACGCAGAGGGAAATTCCTCTCTCAGAAGAGCTAGGAGCGTACTGTGCTTCCAAGAAGCAAAAGAAGGTGGACTGTGCTACAAGAAGCAAACCATTTATATGCTCATTTATAGCTCTACCATCCCAAAGCAAACATTTCAGTTTACATATACGTACAGCTACAACTGAGCAGCTGCCCCTCTAGGCTGCTGACAGCACGTCGTCACATACAGGACTTTCTAGCTTGGAAGCCAGCTGCTTGCTGTCCAGTTTGTATGCATGCACCACCATTGCTAATGGGGAAAAGAAAAAAAAAAAAGACAGGTCTTTCCCCCCTTCCATGTACTCTTCACACGCACCTTAGATAAAAGGCAATAATAATAATAATTAAAACCACCACCAACAAAAAGAACACGAAAAACAGAAGAGAGATGAGCTAGGAGTCCATGCTTCGGGCTGGCAGCCGGTCCGGCTGGCTCCCTTTTTACACAAACGCCACATCTGCACCTCTCACTGCACCACAGCCTCCGGCCGGTTGCACAGGGACAAGAGGCAACCGAAACCCGCCGCTTCAGCACCGCAAGCACACGCGCGCTGGTTGCTCGCCCGCTCCTCCGGCGGGGATCCCCGGCTTCCTCCTGCGAGGCCGCAGCGCCCCGCGCCGCGGGCGAG
>VXAL01018194.1:261087-280546 GCA_013399475.1 Chauna torquata | reverse complement strand
TATTTTATTTTAATTTTATTTTTTACTTTCTGATATTTGAGTTGTCTGACTAAAGTCTTCTGGCTTTATCCCATAAATTGAAATTTTTGTAGAAAAATGTCACCTCTTCCCACCTCTCCCCCTTAATTCAAGAACCACCCAAACACCTTGACTAAAGCTGCAAAGCTCACATTTCAGTAGAGAGCAGACTTGGTTCACTACAGTACTCAATGTCTTCATTCAAATTTTCATCATAAGTCTCATCCTGAGACACTTCCTCTTGGCAAACAATTGCCAGCTGGCTGTCTCTGGAACTGGAGCTAATGAGCAAAAAAGACAAGTCAAGATACAGAGATGGTAAAGAAAACCTGTTACAGAGATAAGAATGACAGGCTCCATCTGTCTCAGTTTATTATAATGTTGAAGAACTATCATAGAAAAATCAACGACTAAACAGAACTGCAGAGGTCACAAATACAAAAGCAACAACCGTTGTCTGTGCCCTCTTTCAAAGCAAGTTTCTTAAATCAATGTGGAACAATACTGGAAACATATTACTCTCATTTGTGACTACATGTACTCTATAAATGTGCACATCACACCAAGAATTTTCCCAAATTTGTGAACTTGAAGTAAAATCTGAGATGGGCTCTTTGAAATACAGCTTGTTTTTCTTGTTGCAAAAGCCTTTGTTATGACTTTCATAGAGAAGCCTCCATGACACTGATAGTAACCCTCTCAGCTCTGGGGAGTATGGTCTCTGCCTCCCAAATCTTCCCATTCTGCTTCCTGTTCACGCTCTCATTCCTTCCTGTGTTTTCCATCTCTGGTCCCTTTTTTCTCATCACTAACTGCAAAGTACTTCTGCTGAATTCAGTAGGATCTGTTCAGACTTTTAGGCATGACAGCCCTTAATTTCCTGCTTGCCTCCTCCTTGTCCCTCTCGTTCAAGTCTCAGCCCTCAGAAGTGACTTCATTCTGAGCTTGTGTTTTCTGAGGAGTAGAATGAAAACTGAAGGTAATGCAAATCTTTGAAATACCAATGTGGAGGTATTAGAGTCAGTTTGTTACTAGCATTCACAGAAGAAAGCAGTGTGGCAGAGGTTTTTTTCATCTTTCAGGGACTGGATAGGAAGCATTATTTTCTCATTTCATTCAAGCAAAAAGCACTAGGAGGAATGTGTATATACGTGGTACAAAACAGTCTGAAGGACGGTACTGGAGTGACCTTCCTGCTGAGATGGGAGGCAAGTAAAACTGGTAAGGTGCAAGGGGGAGAACTCAGTACATGGCAGCTCCTCCTTTCCAATAGTCTGTGTTTAGAAAAACCATACATAACTTTTGTGTGAACATGCCAGGGCGTACTGCACTGTGCTGTGACCAGAGAGTGCCTAGATGCATGAGCCCAGCTAGAAACTCTTAAAAAAAACCAAATCTAGAAACCAGGTAGAAACAGTCTGTGCATCATGATCTACCTATGGGCAGAAAAGCCCTAAATTGGGAGTATTTTCTGGAGATGTCATGGCAATCATTAAACCTCTTTTTCAGCCTACTGACACCAAAAAGAAGAGCTTATATTCAGCATTAATCAGGATTTGGACTTTCAATGGTACGAACAATGGGTCTTATACCCAGAGAGTGCTAGAGCATGAGTGAGAACACGTACCGTCCCAGTGTTTCGTAGTAATGCGTCCTAATTCGAGGAAGGTGCCCAAGGAAGCAAGGAGAGAAAAGAACACCATGTTAGCAGTGTCACATCAGCACAAGTCAGCAAGTGGAGGACAGTTGATAACACACAGTGTGCAATTCCTGCGGCCTCCCTAAGGGTGGCAGGAAATAGAAAAGCCACTGGTTTCTTTACTTGAGTAATGCTGCACCCACTGAATTTCCTCCATCTTATTGTCATATTCTGTCCTGTCCTGGAGCAGCATTTCTCCACCTTTTCACATTGCCCACTGTCTGCATTGAAAACAAATTTCCAGCTCAATCCTGCTTTTGCTGAAAGGGTTAAAAAAATACCCCACTGAAGTGATATTCCTTTTGTATTAGTCATCTGTGTGTAGACAGCCTGAAGGATGTCCAGAGAAGGGGATTTTCTTTGCTTTATACAGTATTGCATTTCTGAAAAGCTTGCCTCCCACCTCCCAGAATGCCTTTGGTGACCTCTTTATGGATGTGACGCACTAAATGAAAAACACTGACTTCCACAGAACTCCCAGCTGGGCTCTTAAGACATGAATTGCTGTTTCTTTTTCTTTCCATTATCAGTTGATAAAACCTGTGGTGAAGAAGGGATAAATAACGCTCCCTTTGGTTCTTATAAAGGTTTCTTCATGATAAGCCCAAAGAAATCAAGTGTGCTGGTCAGTGAGGCTGCTGCTTCTTTGCAGTGCTCGATGGATGCACATCTGCCACACCGTGGGCTTTTGCACAACTGCAGAACCAGAAGGCTCAATCCAGGCTGCAGGCAGGACAATATCTGGTGGGTGGCTTTAGCTAGACAGCAGTGCTTTGGTGTTTGCATGCACGTTCCTCTCCCTGGTCCCTCAGCCCACTGTCTGCTTTGAAGCTTACCTTTTGGAAGGTAGTTTCCAAGGAGCTTCCTGCACACGTATAGCGGGTGACAATGGGGTCCCGTGGCCTTCCACTGTGCTGACAGTGCTGGGGTAGCTGGGCGGGCTGGGGAAGCGGCACAGGGCAGTGTTGTTGGCATTGTTGATGTTGGCATTGGAGCCTGAAGATGAGTAGCTGCTGGGAGTGAAGGTGGAGTCCACCAGCTTCTCATGAGATGGAGACTCGGTATCTCCCTGGTTGTTGCCAGACTTATTGATGTGCAAAGGTCGCTGGGTGGTAAATGTCTGGGGGAACGCACTTCTGCCATCACTTTGGTAATAGCTGACATGGTTTCCGAACAAGCCTCCAGCTCTCTGTCAGAGAAACAGAAACAATTATTTCTCTTTGTCAGTTAGAAGATATGCAAGGGCCCTGCTGTTCCCTGTTGAGCCTGTTGTTGAGGGTAAGAAAATATGAGGACCAAAGTGTGTGCTACGGACTGGTGCTCTCTCTGCCAGAAAATACAGTGGATGGACTTCTCTGTCAGAGAGACTAGGTACAGACAGGCTGTGAAAGCTTCATCTTTCTAAGATATTTCAGGGGATTGGCCTTAAAGAATTGTACAGGTGCATAGGTGAGATAAAGGTGTCCATACAACTCCCACCAGCCCTGGGAGTGTACGACTGGGTAAGATGGTAAGAACTAGGTTAGTGCTGTCAGGTCTTCACAGTGCAGTTGCAAAACGATATCTAGACATAAGAGTGAATTTGAGAAGAGCACCTAAAACTATTAATCACCTGGAGAAACAACTGAAGAAAGACCTAATAAGCCAGTTATCTATTGTTTGGATGATGAGTTATGAAAGGGACAGACAGCATATTTCTGTAAATGATTTGAAGGAGAGAAATGCCAAAGGAGAAGAAATATTACCAGAGGATACAATTAGAAGGAACGGAAATGAAATAAGAAAAAGAAGATTTAGGTAATTGCTCAGGAAATTTCCTCCAGGACCACAGGACCTCTGTCGGGCTCTGGGATACTTTTTGAAAGGACACTACTTGTGCCACTGAAAGAAGGTCTGAACAAAACATTGAAGTGTGCTGGGCTGCTGCTCTATGGACTGGAAGATGGCTGAACTTCACAGTTCTTCAGACTCTTTGGCCATTGTCGTTATGATTTTATTTAGGTTTAATACAGGGCAAAAGTCTGTTGAGAAGAAAATGGGATAAAAGCCATGTAAGATTCTCAGGATCTGGCACCCTGACTCCACCAGTCTGTTTTCCAGTAGGGTCAAGAAAACAAGAAGGAGGGGCCAGCTGAAATACAGAGTGCATACAAGAGAACGTAGCACTCTTTGAGCTAAGCTACTGACCTAGCCTCAGCTTGTAAATTTGTTCATCACCTACCCGGAAGATATCATCTTCAGAGGCAGCAGAAACAGCTTCTTTCATGGCCTTATCTAGCTCTTCTTCAGCTGTCAGGTCTCCAGAGATCGCTCGTCGGATCTCTGGCCCAATGTCATGAAGTGTGCGCAGACCAGCCTGCAAAACAGCAAACTATAGAGCTTCATATCTCCGAGTGGTTATCTGAGAAATAAAAGCAATGGTATTTTGCCTAAGCACAGTGAAGCCTTTCTACCTAATATAGCATCCCCAGCTTCTAGAAAAATACCAGCGAATTCTGTTCTTTCATCTCCAGCTTACAGAGGGAGAAACTCTTAGCAATCCAACCCAGGAATGCTCATTGCTAGTCCCTTGGCTTCATCAAAGCAGGTCATAGCCATAAATCCCCAGGCTTGACTGAGCAAGTCTGCTTGCTTTCAACTTTGGGTTCTCAGATCCACTACCAGAAGCCCTAGAGCAGCCACAGTTCCAGCTGAACCATGTACTCAGCACCTCTGAAAATCTGTTCTTTTTAATCAGCAGTTTAAATACACATTTCATAGCTAAACTTCTGGCATCTGGATCTGGACAGTCCTCAAACCCCTCACTGACTGGAATCCACTCCAGGGAGGTACGTTGTGGGTATGCTAAGACCTCAGCCTGTATCTGTGCCTGTGTCATGACACTTCTTGGCTTGCTGGAAATCTGGTCACACTTCTTCCTTACTCTACAGCTGAGGGACAGAAATGGCACAGCCTGTACAGTCAGTGGGGCTTTCTTATTCTTTCACACAGTCTGGCAGTCTACCCAGTGAACCTGTAGCACAGTGGTAAACAGATCCCAGGTATTAGAGCCTGATGCTCTGTCCATTGGATGGCCTTGGCATCCAGGTATGCTTTTTGTTTTTTAACTGATTTTGCCTCCTGGCAACATGCTCTCCCTGGCCCTGTTAAAGTGACTCCCCTCAGAAAGGGTCAAATGCATGCGGTAAAAAAAAAAAAGGCTGCTGGACACTTCATACCAGCTCTCCAAAAGAAAGCCAGATTTCAAACATTACCAGTGGACTGCTAAACAGCGACTACACCTCACGTGTGCCTTCTCCCTCCAGAGCTAAGGGATAAGGCCTGTGGTAGATAATGCTTATCCAAAAGGACTGATGTGGTAATTCAAGGGGTCTACAAACTCCTTTCCAATGGGGATAGCCCCACTGCAGCCCCCAGAATGGCTGAGAGGGAAGCGGGGACAAATGCCTCAACTGTACCGCCCCTGCCCATCCCATGCCCGTTTGTCACCTGCAAGGAGAGCGCGTTGCGCTGGGAGGGCTTGCCCACCAGGCCCTGTTCTTTGCGTTTCTTGAACTTCCGGAAATACTCTTGAATCAGAAACGTAGCATAGAACTTCCCGACGGTCACCTCGTCATCTGGAAAGGGGTATTTCCGGAAAAAAAAAAATAAAAAAAAAATCAAATAAGCAAATGATTTTAAGCCATGTGTTTGCTAATGTGAGACTTGCAATTCAAAGCAGAAACACTGGACACCACTATACTTCTCTGCTTTTTATGGCTTCAGTACATAGGGCTGAATGAAGGAAGGGATTACTCCACAGCCGGAGCTTGCTGTAAGTAGTCAGGAGGTGAGATACACATGGCATTTGGATAGAATTGCTCTGCTGGCAGAGAACACCTATAGCTATGCACCTCTGGATGTACTTTGGTTATGGTGAAGTGCCTCTAAGCTTTGCAGGCTCTGGTACTGGTTTACTACATGAGATCTTGCTATAGCAGTAGCCTCCCAGTCTGGGTCAACACATGCTGCATTCTCTTGTGACAGCCTTGGGTAATGCATACTCCAAATTTGGGCTCACTAACAGCATCTGACTGACCATCCATCCCAGACATGATCTGGCCCTTCTCTGCATTGGAATTCTGTCTAGTTTTGTCTAGCATGGATATGAGGACCAAAGTGATCACCTCTCCTCAGAAATGCAGTTATTGCTCAGTCATTGCTATATTCTCACTCGATACAAACTGTTGATGAGCCAAAATGTGCACTCAGCTTTTCATAGAGTCAATCATAGAAACACCAGGTTGGAAAGGACCTTCAAGATCATCTAGTCCAACCGTCGTCCTATCACCAATACTACCCACTAAGCTACTAAATCATGTCTTGTAGCACCTTGTCTGGGCGCTTCTTGAACACCGCGAGGGTCGGTGACTCCACCACCTCCCTGGTCAGGCCGTTCCAGTGCCTGACCACTTTCTGAGAAAAAAAGTTTTTCCTGATATCTAATCTAAATCTCCCCAGGTGCAACTTGTGGCCATTTCCTCGAGTCCTATCATTAGTTATCTGGAAGAAGAGGCCAACCCCCTCCTCATCACAACCTCCCTTCAGGAAGCTGTAGAGTGCAATGAGGTCTCCCCTGAGCCTCCTCTTCTCCAGACTAAACAATCCCAGCTCCCTCAGCCGCTCCTCATAAGGCTTGTGTTCCATACCCCTCACCAGTTTCGTTGCCCTTCTCTGGACACGTTCCAGGGCGTCGATGTCTTTCTTGTAGTGAGGGGCCCAAAACTGAACACAGTACTCGAGGTGCGGCCTCACCAAAGCTGAGTACAGGGGGATGATCACCTCCCTGCTCCTGCTGGCCACACTGTTTCTAATACAGGCCAGGATGCCATTGGCCTTCTTGGCCACCTGAGCACACTGCCGGCTCATGTTCAGCCTTGCATCGATCAACACTCCCAGGTCCCTTTCCTCATCACAGTCTTCTAGCCACTCAGCCCCAAGCCTATAGCGTTGCATGGGGTTATTGTGGCCAAAGTGCAGGACCCGGCACTTGGCCTTGTTAAACCTCATCCCGTTCGCCTCAGCCCAGCAGTCCAGCCTATCCAGATCCCTCTGAAGGGCCATCCGACCCTCAGGCAGATCGACACTACCTCCCAACTTGGTGTCGTCTGCAAACTTACTGAGGGTGCACTCAATCCCCTCATCTAGGTCATCAATAAAGATATTAAACAAGATAGGCCCCAGTACCGACCCCTGGGGGACACCACTCGTAACGGGACGCCAGCTGGACTTAACTCCATTAACCACAACCCGCTGGGGACGGCCCTCCAGCCAGTTCTTTACCCAGAGAAGAGTATACCTGTCCAGGCCACGGGCAGACGATTTCCCCAGAAGAATACTGTGGGAGACCGTGTCAAAGGCTTTGCTGAAATCTAAGTAGATTACATCAACAGCCCTTCCCTCATCTACCAGTCTGGTCACCCGATCGTAGAAGGAGATGAGGTTGGACAAGCACGACCTGCCTTTCGTGAACCCGTGCTGGCTGGGCCTGATCCCCTGGCTGCCACGCAAGTGCCGTGTGATCTCACTCAAGATGATTTGCTCCATAACTTTCCCTGGAACCGAGGTCAGGCTGACAGGCCTGTAGTTCCCCGGGTCCTCTTTACGGCCCTTTTATCCAGGTAACTGTCCTCCCTTCTCCAAACCCACTGTAAATTGTGTAAGATACTGTCCAGTGACTTCAGAGGAGGCTGAGCCAAGTTTCAAGATCTGGCTGCAGCTGTTAACTAGCTGACAAGTGCTGTTCTGTGCGATAGCCCCTGGAGCCACCTGGAAGGTCAGTGAAGGTCACACACAACGGGTGCCCATGCATCTGGGCTTCCAAGAAGCCTAGCAAAGGAGGAACCTGCAGGCCTGGTAATTACAGCCCATTTGGGATGTGGCATAGAAACCTACAACAATCAGACATGGGAACAATCCTCAGCCAGTCTGAACTGGTGCAACTGATCGCTGGACAGTATCTTATAAAATTTCTACTTAGACAAGTAGAAAGCACTTATGTGAATAAAAAAGGAGTTATATGCCATAGTAAATGTAGTTTTGCTAAATATGAAGAGGTTATTAGAAGGGGCTGCATCCTTAACTTGAGTGTAAGGCCATTTTTCTTATGCAGTCAGATAAAGTCCACATCGTCCCTAAAGCTACTTAGCTCTGCCTGCTTCCTTTCTCCCAGCAAGGCACTAGGTAATGTCCAAGGGAACAAATGCCTACAGTTGAAGTGGGGTAAGAGCTAGGAATGAAGATTTCTAACTCCTATTTGAACACCTTTTTTTCCTCCCCTGATTTTTCAGCAGTAAGAACATGATATACGAGTTAGTACAGGCAAAAACAGATCTCAACCTGATGGAACATCCAGCCAGGTAAACAGGTAATAACAGCTTGTAGAAGAAAGTCTGTTCCCTGTACTCCACCTGACAATCACAAGGTGCAGTAGAACGTGTCAGGTGGGGAAAAAACAGATGTTCACAGACTGGGACAGGATCCTGCACTCACCACCTGCGGGGGGCACGACCTGGTCCAGCAACTTCATACTGGTGCGCTTCCAGATTTTCTTAATTATTGCTCTAAGCTCTTCATTGGCTTGCTCCAGGTTACCTGCAGGGTGAAAATCATCAGAGACAGAAATTAAGCCAGGGCCTGCAGAGGAGCAATTTCACATGTCTGGCATAGCAATCACAGGAGGAAAATACCGGAGCTTTTTCAGTAGTGGAAAGTTTTAGGCAAACAGGTGCTCAGACCGTTGCTAAAGTCCCCTCACAAAGAGAGGTCTTCTTCCTAAATATGCACAGTCATCTCAGGGTAGGAAGGTGACTGTGTTACTGACTGTGTCTAGAAGCCAAAAACAAGGGAATGACAATGCTACATCATCCTGAAAAGCAAAAATCTCATCCAATACTACCAAATTGTAATTGGGATCCGTGGAGATTAAATATGATGAGAAGAGAGGTCAGTTAATGGGAAGCTACTGCTTGGGGAACACAAACGATTGGTAAAGATGCAGCTAGGAATCTGAAGACCTGGACCTGCTTGCGGCCCTTCCAAGGAGTTTCCCGTCACAATCCCTGCATCTCAGCATACATCAACTTCTTCACATGGTACCAAGAGTCTGGCTTGGAGACAGTCTGCACGGTGCTCTGACAAGGCATGCTAGGCATGTGCAGAGCTTTCACTCTGTTACTCAGAAGACTGTCCTATGACATTTGTGTTTATTCTTTCAAGAACAGCATATGCTATAACAAGCTTTTTTTGTAACCATCTGAACTTAGACATTACATGTTCCTCCACAGGGCTCTAAGCTAATGAGATGTTAATCAGGCCACACCACTCCTTTGAGAGTGAGTGAGGCAGATTCAGTTTATATTCTTTCTAGGTACTTTTCTTTCAAACTAGTCATCTTTGATTTGATTTCTTGATTTATGTACATAAATCCTTATACTTGAAGCTTATACACCTTATACTTGAAGCTCTCTTCTCTCTCTAGGTGTACTAAACTATAATTTTTTCCTTCCAAAGGTGCAGTTCCTCCAATTTACTTATTGCTCCCCAAGCACTAAGGCGCCTCTGTGTGCTGCATGGGGGTCTGCATGCCAGTAGCTCTCTTAATATGATACTGTGAAGACAGGGACATTAAATAACTTGCTGAGGATGAAACACCTGGAAAGCATCAAAAGCAGAACTATGAATCAGGAGGGTGAATTCCAAACTCCTGCCTTAACCACTTACAAGATCCTGCAAAGAAAAGAAAGCAAGCAGTTTGAGGCTTCCCAGGAAGTTTGATGGTTTCCCAGCGGTTCACTGGCAATGACTCTGAGAATTTGAGGCTAAGACAGACAAGAAAATCATGTATTTTCTGGGCCTCTGTTTCGTAAGACACAAGATGTCCTACACAGGCTGCAGTTGTTTTTTCCTCAGGAGAGCCTCTTTGGCTACAGTCAAATTCTGCATAGAACATTCAAGGCCTTACTATCATTTTTTAATCTTACCACTTTTTTTTTTTTTTGTGATTTCCTGTGCCTGAAATGCAATGTAGCCACTCCTGAGGCAGAGGTGCTTTGCTGTGAGTCACAGATCTGCATGCTCTTTCAAAGTATCTCATTAATATATGAAGCCAGGTTTTGACTCAGGACCAGTATCTTTCATTACAGCCGGTGATAGAGTGCAACAAAGGGGCAAGCTGAGCCCAGAATTTTGTCTGCTTTACGCAACTATACCCACCAGTCCATGAAAAGATATTAACCGCTCCTTTGCTTCCCAGTGCTGTCCTGCAACAGCACTGTCACTACAACATGATGTTAACTCGTGCTAATGGAAGCACAGGAGGAATTTTTAGTGAGGCGAGGCCCTGTAGTCCAAGCTCTTTTGCTTTCCATGCACTGGAAGATCAATGGTGACAGTGGTCAAAAAGCCACCTGGCTCTGGAACCACTTTGCACAAAGGGAAGCTTCTTTGCCCCTCTTACTTCCCCTGATTGCTGTTTGAAAGGACATTGGTCTAAGCCATTTAACTTGCAGATAATCATAAAGAACATGATCAATAATCTGAGATGATATCATGACAAGCACCAGCTTTCTAGGTAATAGCTAGAAACACTGCTCTCTTCCTAGAAGACATTATTCCTCCAAATATTTTTACATTGATTTTTGTACCATGTGCTGCATATTAATAACTGGGATCATTTTATATGAAATGTCCTTATTGCTGTATTCCACCTCAGCACACTTTGGTGTGAACATCACTCAGCTACCCATGCACTCAGCAAGCTTGTTACCTTCCGTCTTGATCCTCAGTGCTGTTCTAACCAAAGCAAAGAGAGTGGCATTGAACATGACAGTCCCATCACTGTTCAGTGGCATATTCATGGATACAAGGCGCTGTGAAGTAAGGAGGAGAAAGAGAACAATCACACTTCATCACAGACTGAATTATGTTCTTCTTTACACAGTCATGATGCCCTCCAGACCTGCCACTCCTTTCACCTGAGCATCTGTGGCCTGTGGGTTTGGTTACACAATTTTAAAAGTACTTGTATCCACCCTTTGTCCCAGCTATGGTGAGAGATTGCCCTGGAGTCTCTCTCCCACTGGTAGATACTCTGTTTTCTTCAATGTGGCTATCACATTTTAGTCTTTGTTTCCCCAGTGGCCAGTAGGTATTTGAGCAAACTGATTTTTCATACCTCATGAGGTACTTGCAAACTCATCTGCATTAACTATGTGCCCGGTGCAAATGTATATAAGCAAAGTCAGAATCTTTCACTGAAATAGGCGGCAGCCTTGAACAAAGGGGATTAGCTGGACCTGAAAGCTAGTCTGCTTTATTCAACTCTTTCCCCTCTCCCTTTTAAAGTAGGGCTGTGTCCACCTTGCAGTAATTCTGTAAAGACATGTAGGACAGAGAGTGGGTGCTCAGTACTGTTGCAGCTGCAGGGTGAACTTCATTGAGACCAAGGACATATATCTGAGGCAAGATGTAATCGTTACCAGATCTTACATCCTTACTTCTGTCTCAGGAGGTGAGAGACACCAGGGACTTGGTTTGAGCTCTTATGCTTTAAGGGGTTGATTTTGTCTGAGCTCTGTCTAATGCCGCTTTTATGCAGTGGGCCTGGTTTGGTACCAAAGTGGAGGAAGGGTGTCATCCTCCATCGCTATCACTGCTTTCATAGACTGTGGGGTTTGAACCAGATTGAGACAACAGACAGACCATTGCTAGACAGCATACTGAAAGGGATCAGCAATAGGCCACAGAAGTCACGTATTTCTGTGTATATGCCCCAGCCTTTGTATTTTGCTCTGAGATTGATAAAACAACTGCAAGAGTCACATACAAACTCTGGGACTTGCAAGCAGATGAACAAAGAACTTCAAGGGAAAGAAGCATAAAGGTTAGAAACATGTCATTATTCACTAGAGAGAGTCTTTTTCATAGCTGGAGTCTCACAACCAAAGAAATGAGTGAGACATTTTCACAGAAAATCTATCCTTGCTCTTCCTGTATTTTAATATTGTGCTCACACTAGGTTTTTTGTGCACTACTTAGTCAAAAGAAAATCTTACAGATATTTTTTCTTGCCCTGTTCTTTCTGTTTGTCCTACTTTGTCCTGATATGTGTATGACACCACAACCGCAACTGCTTGTGACTCCCAGCCTTTCCCGAGCAGCGGTGTGCCTTACTTTGCAAGCCACTCGGTGAGGGCAGAGCTTCCCGAAGCCCAGGGGGGGCTGAATCCGCCGGAGCAGCGTCACCACGTCCAAGTGCTTGATCCGTCCCCTAAGGAAGAAAGCAGAGTGAGGGTCACATCCTTACCACAAGGTGACCTGCTGATCCCTCTGCAGAGTGCAGTGCTAGAAGTATCGCTTAGATCTTTCCAGGCCTGCCAGTCCCTGTAACCTACGCACAGCTGAAGGTATTATTTCAGGCCTCTTGTATTTGGTGCATTCCTCAGCATTTGCCCAGCACTCACATAACTCCTACCAGTACAGAAAACACAGCTGTCAGTGATACACACGTCAATACATGCAAGAATTCACTTCAGTGTTTTGAATGCCGCAGATCCCCAGTGTGTGAACAGACACTTTGGGGTTGTCCCCCCACCACTGACCTGCTCAACATCTATGGCTGCTTGTTTGCTTGTTGGTCATAGGGCTACAGCAGTTACAGAGGTGCAAAGGGTCTCTGTTTTCCTGGCACTTTCTGTCCCATACAAATAGCCCTGAGCCACTGTCTTCTGACACTTGTTTATGCTTTGGGCCGTCACTGTAGCCAGCGCAAAACAAAGTCCTAAAGTGCCTCAGCTAAGACAGCAGCAGTTGGATTTCTTTTAAGTTTTGCATCTCAAAAGAAGAATTCTCTCATGGAGGGAGGAGGGGGTTCATCCATGGGACATTGATGGGGAAGAGGAAAAAAGAGTACATTTATAGATGGGAAGGAACAGAATGTTATCTGGAGTGAGGGGTTATCTATTACATGGCTTCAGCCACTGCAGTCTTGCCTTCAAACAAACATAAATAGTAGCATCTGTTTTGTTAGCTAACAGTGTATTTATTAGAATGCTGTGCTTGCCCTCTGTCCATATTAAAAATCTCTCTGGACAGTCACTCTGGATGGGAAGAAGAGTTTCAATTTAAGTATCACTCTGATAACATTACATGGCCTCACATACTGCAGAGCCCGAGCCCAAATTAATCTTGACACTAAGTCTCCAGATCCAGAACTAAAGAGATCTGCTTTTCGTTCATGCTAAGATCTCTTTCCACAGTTTATGCATTATGAAGGGCGCTTTGCAATTACAATTGTCAACTACACTGTAATGCCACAGGGATCTAAATGTACTTTAAGCCTAAGCATGTGTCAAGCAGAGCATATAATACTGGATGCCAGTTAAGCTCTTGTGTGAGTAGTTCTTGTGTAACTTTAAATTCCTGCAAGTCTGCTGATGTAAATAACCTTGAAGACCATGTAACACTGTCATGTGAAGCTACAGGTTGTGATGGGCCTATATGACACTTGACAAAACGGAGATTTCAGCACAGCAGCTCCTCTGTGAGTACAAAGTCAAATAGAAGGGTCACAGCTTGGATTCAATATCCCAAACACATGCAACAATAAAACAACCCTCTAACTTCCTTCTCTGAATTTTCTACTGTCCCTTCCCTAAGCAGTCTATATCTCCCCTTGACTGAAAGTGAAGCAATGTCCTGCCAGGTAATGGTGCAGCAACATGCTGAGATGTGCATCCTTGCATTGCTGGCCTCTGGATTCACCAGTAATACCTTGTGGAGGTATCTGTTTTAAGATTTTTGCAGAAAAAAAGTGATCCTGTAGGAGGAACATGGCACTTACTGCACTGGGTCTAGAGAACAGAAAATAATGGGCTTGTTCTCCTGAGGAGTTCTGCTATCCAGGCTGGGTTACTTACTTGGCTTCAGGGTCATACTCTGCCCAGATCCTTTTAAACTCATCCAGGTGGTGTGGTCCTAAAATGGACCAGTCCCGTGTCAGGTAATCAAAGTTATCCATTATAACAGCTACAAAAAGATTGATGATCTGCAAACAAGGACAAAGATGACTTGGTGGATGAGGCAGGTAACAGAAGACTTTACCAGGATCTCAATTCAAAGTCTGGATTTGGACTCATAAAACTAGGAAGTCAGTGGGGGTGGTTTCTCTGTTCCCCCATGTCAGCCCCACAGTTTAAATGGGAAGATCCTGCCCAGAGGCAGGATGTCCTCAGCTGGTCATATTTTTCTCCTTGCAACTGAATGGATGAGGCCCAAGTTTGCTGTAGGCATGCTGTCATGGCTTTTTATTTATCTGAGTCTTTGCCCACCAGAATGGGGTAGCAGTAGGAGAACCTGAGATTTATCCTCTATGGGCAGTGGGGCTGAAATAAAAGTCCTTTCTTCTGGCCGAAGACCAAAACTTTAAAATCTTGCTGCTGTTCACTGGGAGAGTTCTGTGCACTGATGCCAGCTGCAGAGCATGTGCTGTCGCTCTGAGCAATGCCGCATTGCCAACACGGAGCAGATGCAAGTGGGATATGTGTATTCTCACAGTCATTGCTGCTGGCAGGGGAGGAAAAACCTGCTTGGCAGCCAGAAGGAAGGTAGGAGGGAAGGTGGGAAGTGTGGCTGAGGCGTTGCTAGCCTCAGCACAGCCCACGACACGCTAATTTGGTTTTCTCATTAAGGGGGAGGGGAGAAGAGTGCTCCTTTGCTTTGCTCAAAGGATTGGGATTGGGAGCAGAGCATCCCCCAGAGCTGCAGGGAGAGGCAGGAGCTGCAGTGACCAAGGGGTTGTCGTCACGGAGAGGGTGCTACTGGGAAAGACCCCACGGGGAGATCTCCCATCTTTGCAATCATCCTTCTGCTGTGCAGCGCTGAAGCAGGGGGTCAGTCTGAGGGGGGGGCAGGTTTCAAGGGCTGGGGTGGACTCACCAGGAAGGCACAGAGCATGTAGAAGCTGATGAAGTAGAAGACGGCGAAGCTGCTGCCACAGGAGTGGTCGGCTTCAGTGGAGTTGGCCGGCTCCGACTCCGGATCGCACTTCTTGTCTGGGAGACATGCCAGCATGATTTCCTGCCAGGCCTCACCAGTGGCACACCTGGGCACAGCACAGGGCAAGGGAAGACAGCAGTGACCCTTGATATTGGATGGGAAGGGACTGGCATATTAGCAACCTGCTCCAGCTCCCCTGAGGCCAATTACGAGCAGGTTAGGCTGATGGCTGGGCTTTGACATTCACTGGCATGTCCTGCTCCTCTTTTTGGCTCTGTTGCCATCATCAGTGTGTTGTTCCTGACTAACTGTGGCTAGTCTGGGTATGTGGCTGTCATGGTGCAGCCAGTCAGAGTCACTGAGACATGTGTGATATGGCTGTGGATTACATGAAAAACCTCCATGGAAACAAAGAGAAAATGTTGCATTTATGCCAACTCCCCTCCCTCCTCTCCCCACATTCAGCACCCCTGCCTGGCCCTGGCACACCTGGCCACAGCTGGAGCAGGATGGTGTGCAAACGGAGCTAGGCATGGCCATGCCAAAGCATGCCTGGGAGTTCATGTCCCCTTCCCCTGCTAAAATAAGTTAGAAGTCATATTCGCTCGATTTGAAAGAAGGGAGGAGTTTGTGATGAGTATCAACATCTGAGAGCACTGAACAACTGGCCAGCTTTCTTTTGAGTAGGAGGACTTGCCTCCCTCCCTGGGGCACTGAGTGATGGCCAGTATCAGGTGGCAGGGCATAAGGCTTAATGGACCAGTTGTTTCATCTGACATAGCCCCTAGGCTCTGCCACTAAGGGACAACATGTTTCTACTCACCTTGCCAGCATGACACAGTAGAAGGAGATAAGCTGTGCCCAAGAGCAGAGGAATTGTGCTCCCGGACTGACACAATCCAGAGCTGTCAGACACCCACCTGAAAAGCAGCAGCACTGCTTGGGGGAAGGTCTGGAAGTTGTTGTTGCGGTTGATTTCTGTGGTATCGTTCAGTGCAATTTTACCGAACACCTGGCAGAAAGCAGAGGTCTTTTCAGGTTAGCCTTGCAAAGTCCCCAAACCTCTTGCTACCTGTAGCTCTTGGCCTCACCCTAACTTTCAAGACTTGACATTTAACAGAATCTGTGCTTTTCTTAAACATTTCCACTGGTCTTTCTTGCTTGTGCTTTATCACCAGAAAAGCACTCATATTTAACAAGAAGCTTCTTTTGTTAAGACAAGACATCCTTCCTTTTTTCATATATTGTGAATACGTGATATAGGACCTTACGTTAACAGGCACTCATATTGGGGAGGGGGTTCAGCTGAGAGAAGTTACTGACACAGAAGGGAAGTCTCCTTCCTTCTTGGCTTATCTGTTTGCACCAGGAGGAAATGATAGCAGAAGACCAACAGCTGCAAAGCCTTGAGGTTCCAAGTCTGTGCAATGCCTTGCATCTTCCCAACACAATGTAAAGTATGTTGCCTCGGATCTGGAAATTATCCAAATGCCTGCTCTTCTAGTAACCATGCTTGTCACCAGGAGGTGTCCTCAGGGCCACTCAGAATGCAGCAGCGTGAAGATGATGACTAGATTTGTGCAGAGAAAAAGGGAATGGAGCAGTGGAAGTGAATAACAGCTAATTGTGAGAGGAGTATGAGGGAGAAGATCTAGCTTAAAAGCCTCAGAATGTAACTGAAAGCAGTGGCTCTCTGTGGTGGAAGTGAAGCAGACTGGTGGCTTGTGTGCTGTTTTAGGTGGTCTGCAGCAGCAGTGCTTTTGCAGAGAAGGCAACTCAAGAATGACAGCCCCTGCAAGGAACTTGGTCTTAGGTACAAAATGATGGTAACAATTTTAGTCACTACATAAGAAAAAACAGATTGACAGGGTGGTGTTAGGTCATAGGTTGGACTCGATGATCTCATCTTTTCCAACCTAGTTGATTCTGTGATTCTGTGAAATTCTGCTGGCTATTTGCTATTTCAACCTGCTTGAGGCTCTCTCTGCACCATGCCTGAGCTGCTCCAAATTGTAACGGTGATCTGACAGCCCTTTCCTTAAAGCTATGAAGATGGCTTACAGCTTCCTCCCATGCCCAGCCAACCGTTGCTGCACCAACTCGTTCATCCAGCCACAGCACGAAGCCTGCAACGTTTGTCAAACCTTTTAGGGGCCTGCCCTCAGATGCAAAGTCCCCAGTGCAGCGGAGTTTCAGGCTTCTTTGAAACAATCTCACACTGCTTTTGTACCTGTGGGCACTGGGACTAAGAGGTTAACAAACCTTGCCTGGCAGAAAGGCCTCTGCACAGCACAGTCAGTCAGGACTATTTATTCCCCGTTGATAGCAACGTGACAGAGATCTCAAGGACTGAGAGCTGTAATCTCGTAGCCAAAACGAGCAGCAGGAACAGAGCAGCTCTGAGAGAACACAGAGCTTCTTTTCAAGCAAATGTCACCAATAATTAACACCCCAAGACAAACAGCGACACGGAGAGGAAGGCCACGCCAGAAGGGAGGGAGGTCTGTACGCGGCAGGCTTCCTGCAGGGGTTCCTCGTGGACATGTGGGCCTTCCCCAGCCCCGACCGCCCCCACGCCGTGGGTAGCAGTGACAGCCCCAGCTGCACTGAGGAGGAGCAGGAGGACCGTTTAAATGCTCAGAGGCAGCTTGAGCTGAGGCAGCCCGTATTTTTCATTTCAGGCAAGCATAGGCAAGGGAACTTCCCATGCTGGAAGTCTGATTTTTCCTTTCTTCCCTGCGGCTTCCCTCACACACGATGCACCAGCAACAGCTTCCCTGGGTGCTTTGCATTAGTCAGCTGCAAAGAGCTGCAGGTAGAGGTTCCCCTCTCACGGCATCTTCAGCCTGTGCCTCCTGAGCCATAATGTCAGTGGCTTCATCTGTCAGCATCAATTTGGATTTTTCCACTTGGGCACATTGGGTAGCAAGGCTTGAATATCGTTACGCTCCAAGTCAGGGGAGCAGCTGAGATGATAAAGAGGTAGGTCTTGTTTACGTGGGTAATTCTTACATTTTCATCAGATCTGGTACCTCTCGGCTTTCACAGAAGCTGCTCAATGGAGTGTGGACGGAGTTTCCTTCCTATGTGTCCCTGTGTGTGAGGGAACTCAACCTGTCAGCAGGTTCAAGACAGCAGCACACAAAATGTTGAAATGCCATTATGACAAAAAGTGATATATAACAGGTCTGTGGGCTATAAGCAAAGAGGGGAGATGAGAAGAGCTGTTTTTTTTTTTTTTTTATTGGAAGACAGGAGGTCAGAAAACAATCTAGTAATCTAGATCAATGTGAAAGAGACAGTTATGATCTTCACGCTGCTGAGATGGTTAAAACAGGGGCTTGAACGTTTGCCAAGGATTATAGCCAACTTAGAACTTGCTAACAGAAAAGGGAATACAATTACAGAATAATCTATCCAGCCCTGGCAGTGCCACTATCATCGTAAACCCCATCTGAGTAGGTGCTGGGAAGCCATTTTTAATGCTTTATGTAGCTATGTAACACTAGTGGAATGCTCTCAAGTGATTTCCTGTATAGCACAGGTAATCCTGTAAAGATCTTGTCCATTTGAACAAGTTAGGTATTAAAGGCAAACTGGCAAGTTTAAAGTATGAGCCCAGTAGATTAAATGACAGCTGTAATTACTAGGGGCAATTGAGGTAACCTATGATAATTCAAGAAATGATTAGTTTTAATTTTTCAAAATGGGGGAGGGTGGATGGAGTCTGTGAAAAGATGTGATTATAATAACAGGAAACAAATTAAAATAAGGTCACAGAGGTGAGATGAATTTTGTTACAAATTTTGTCTGCATGGTGAAACCAAGAAGCCTGTCGTGTTTAAAGACCTCTGGAAGTAATTATGCCTTGCCTTTCCATACTTTGGTCTCTGGTCCCAGATGGCTGCCTTGTCTGAAATCTTTGATTAACACAGAAGTGGAAAGTGAAGCTCAGTTTGAAAAGAAGCACAGCAAATGAAGCTAGGACTGTCACAGACTGTGCCTATATCACATCCTGTCTTCAGTGGTCTGTATGCAACATCAGTTCCTTGCACAGATGAATGCTTAGGTTGGTTCCAAGTTCATTTTGCAAACTGAATAGGATATTGTATTGATGCAGCTTGCCGAAGAACTGGCACAAACACAGAGTTGGTACATTGGTTCTGATCCCATATTTGCCTTCACATGTGTAAAGCAAAAGCTGCTCTTTACAACCCAATGGAGTTAGGACAGTGTGAAAGTAATGCGAGAGAACAATGGGGTTTGTTTAGTGCAGCATGGCCATGAGCCCACTAAAACAACTCTTTTGAGCCAGTGAACAAGGCAGTAATTCACCTTTGCCAGAGCTGCTGGCTATTTGGGAGTGTGGAGGGCCGGCACATTCCTTTTATTGTTTGCATATTATGTTTTGCAATTAAATAGGTCATTTTTTGGTTTTGCTGGAGTGTGTTGTGATTCTTTTGGAAGCGCATAGGCAAAGAATGTGCTCCAGCCAAGTAGCTGCCTTCTTACTTTGCTCGGAGAAAATATTCTTGTAAGCCTTTAGGACCACACAATTATCTAGTGACTTTATAGGTCAGGCCTCAAAACTCTAACAGAAGGAGAAAGACACGGCTGAGCTCTTTAGTATCACTTACCTGCATCCCGATCACGGCATAGATGAAGAACAGCATCACTATTAAAAGAGCCACATAGGGGAGAGCCTAG